>SJXQ01006797.1:147972-204068 GCA_006408695.1 Aepyceros melampus | reverse complement strand
TTGTCCTTTTGTACATGTTTCTCCCACACCAGACTTTGTATTCTGAGAAAGTAAAGCTATGTCTTATATTTATTCCCTAGTGTGTCTAGCACAGTGTCTGAACACAGCAGTCTCTCATGAAATGTTTGTTGAATGAGGACAAAAATAACTTCAAAACTTATGAACATTAAGCTATTTCCTTGTATTTTTATCCCCTAACCACACCAAATCAGAAGTCATATCTTTCTTTTCTAATCTTGTCCAAAAGTTTGTCATCTCTGAAGGCTTTTACTACGTATGGTCTAGTAGTATAGTTATTTTGCATTTGTCATGTTTTCTCTACAATAACATAAACGTATTGCTCATCTTCCCTTAGCAATCATCCACAGTGGCTCACTAATGATAACTTTCCTACATATGTTGATTGAACACCTAGTCTGTCCTACTTTTCTTTGTTAGGTACTAGGTAGGAGCGATCAAAGTTAAATATAACATGCAGCTTCCTCTCAAGGGGATAGTAGTCTAGTCACAATAGTTTATTTATAATGGAGGGTGAAAAGTACATGATTGATGCATGAACAAAGTGCTATAGAAGCATACAGAATAAGGTGTGTCTGCTTTTACAGAGGAGATGATATTTAAATGAAGGCTTAGGGCATTGGGTGATAATGCATGAAAAGCACTTTGCACATGCATGGCATGTGATAAATGCTTAATAAATGGTAGTTATTATTGTTACAAACAAAGGTACAAATATGAAATTTCACAAGCCTATCTGAAGTGGAGTGAGTAAATGAGTTATGTTAAAATCACAGGTTCATATACAAGAATAAATGAAAAAATCTGGGATGGCTGGTAAAGGCTAATTTGTGATGGTTTTGAATGTCAGGCTAAGGAATTTAGGTTTTATTAGAAAATGTTTTGCCTGGAGAATCCCAAGGATGGCAGAGCCTGGTGGGCTGCCGTCTATGAGGTCACACAGAGTTGGACATGACTGAAGCGACTTAGCAGCATCAGCAGAAAATGTTTTACTAAAAATGTTTCATCTTCAGTTAAAATCCATTTATGATTTACTACTTCAAGCCTCAGTAGTAAGACAGAATTTGAGAAAGGAGAAAGTAATTGATTTAAAATATATAGTAATATTGCAGAACAATAGTACAGGTTATTTTGGTTGTCTTACTCAAAAGTTTTATGAAATTAATCAATAAACACATTTTAAGACTCCCTTCTTTCCACACTGAATAAAATGTTTGTAATGTCCATTTTTACCTCTTCTCTGCTAGTCTGAGGGATTTCTTGATCTGGTTAACTGATGATAGTTCCTTTTCAAGTACTTAAGGCAACAACACAAAACTCATTTGATTCTGAAAGTTCCATTAAATTAAACGCCTAACAGCACTATAAAGCATTAGTTCAGTTCAGTTCAGTTCAGTCCCTCAGTCATGTCTAACTCTATGACCTCATGAGCTGCAGCACGCCAGGCCTCCCTGTCTATCACCAACTCCCAGAACCCACCCAAACCCATGTCCATTGAGTCACTGATGTCATCTAATGATCTCATCCTCTACCGTCCCCTTCTCCTCCCACCAATTTAAAATATATAGTAATATTGCAGAACAATAGTACAGGTTATTTTGGTTGTCTTACTCAAAAGTTTTATGAAATTAATCAATAAACACATTTTAAGACTCCCTTCTTTCCACACTGAATAAAATGTTTGTAATGTCCATTTTTACCTCTTCTCTGCAGTCTGAGGGATTTCTTGATCTGGTTAACTGATGATAGTTCCTTTTCAAGTACTTAAGGCAACAACACAAAACTCATTTGATTCTGAAAGTTCCATTAAATTAAACGCCTAACAGCACTATAAAGCATTAGTTCAGTTCAGTTCAGTTCAGTCCCTCAGTCATGTCTAACTCTATGACCTCATGAGCTGCAGCACGCCAGGCCTCCCTGTCTATCACCAACTCCCAGAACCCACCCAAACCCATGTCCATTGAGTCACTGATGTCATCTAATGATCTCATCCTCTACCGTCCCCTTCTCCTCCCACCCTCAATCTTTCCCAGCATCAGGGTCTTTTCCAATGAGTCAGCTCTTTGCATCAGGTGGCCAAAATATTGGAATTTCAGCTTCAACATCAGTCCAACCAATGAACACCCAGGGCTGATCTCTTTCAGGATGGGCTGGCTGGATCTCCTTGCAGTCCAAGGGACTCTCAAGAGTCTTCTCCAACAACACAGTTCAAAAGCATCAATTCTTCAGCACTCAGCTTTCTTCACAGTCCAACTCTCACATCCATACATGAACACTGGAAAAACCATAGCCTTGACTAGACGGACCTTTGTTGGCAAAGTAATGTGTCTACTTTTTAATATAATATCTAGGTTGGTTATAACTTTCCTTCCAAAGGGTAAGTGTCTTTTAATTTCATGGCTGCAGTCACCATCTGCAGTGATTTTGGAGCCCAGAAAAATAAAATCAGCCACTGTGTCCACTGTTTCCCTATCTATTTACCATGAAGTGATGGGACTGGATGCCATGATCTTAGATTTCTATAGCACATGTAATTATAAGCTTTGGTATTTATCAGTGGGACACAATCTTAAAATGTCCAGCTACCCAAGTGATGGCTCTACTATTCCATCTAATTGAAACAGAAAATAACAAAGGTGATATACAGCTAAGTATGCCACTTTCTACACTACTGAGGCTGGGGGAGAATATGCTAGAAATTGTCACTGGTGCTCATGTATACTCTGTATACGTATAGCATAAAATCTAAGAGAATAAGAAATATACTTCTGAATCTAAGCTATTGAATTCCGATGAGCAAAATATCAAGTTTGTGTTAAAAACAATCCCAATATTTCATGATAAATTTTTGCAATGGGAATAGACAAACATATGCAGAATAGTGTGATTTTAATTTTAAGTTCCTTTGCTGACTGATTTAAAGCCTAGTTTATTTCTAACTCTATAAGATGAAGATGTTTTACTTAAAGTGAAATCACAAAAAGCTCAAATGTAGAAGTCATATTATACAGTAAAATATTAGGGTTGACAACTAGTCTATGTTGATTTACCAACACCGCTAACATTTGGCATTCACTTTAAATTCTGGACATCTCTGATGAGAATATGAATCACATATTCACTATAAGAATTCTGAGCAATCTGAAGTGGATGGTTATCAAAATACATGCAATGATCTATATATGGGGTTATTCGGTTATACCTTTCATATTTATATTCAATTAGCCTGCATCTCACATCAAGCTTTGAAGAGGAAAAGTCTTTTCTTTGAATTCATTGTTCTGCTATCATGGATTTACCCCAACTGTTTAATAATGATTTTATCTTTTACTAAATAAACATCTTTCAATTCTAGAACTCAACTTTTGACTTTACTTACACTCATCAAAAGATACATTGGCATAAATTTAATGTCAACAACAAACTAAAAATTCACCTAACATGCAATATGACTTATGACTGCCAGCAGACAAAATCAGTAAACTATTTTTTAATAGGAATTTAATGGAGTATAAGAAGGGGGGAAAAAAGGTATAAGAAACCCCACAGTGATTAAGTGGGACTTTCCCTAGGTATAGGAGACTGGTTCAATATTTGAAAATCAAGTATAATCTACCATATTAACTATAATCAAGTATACTATAATCAATTTCTACTATAATCAAGTATAATCTACCATTTCAACTGATTAAAAAGGAGAAATAACATGATCATATCAATAGATGCAGAAAAAGCATTTAACAAAATCTGTCATTATGATAAAACCTCTTAGCAAATTAAAAATTGGGGAGAACTTTCTCAGTTTGATAGAGACTATCTACAGAAACTTAAAGCTAACATATACAATGATGAGAAGCTTAATCTCCCACTAAGATCAGGAACAAGGCAAAGATTTCCCCTCTATTCTCTACTCCTTTTCAGTATTGTACTAGATGTCCTTGTCAATGCAACATAGCAAGAAAAGGAAATAAAGGGCATACAAATTGGGAACGAAGATATAAAACTGTCTATGTTTGCTGATGACATGATCATCTACATAAAAAAAATCTTAAGTATTGGCAAAAAAAATCCTGAAACTAATAAGCAATTATAACAATTTTGTAAGATTAATACATGCATACAAAATCAATTGCTTTCCTATATATCAACAATGAACAAGTGGAGTTTGAAATTGAAACACAATATCATTTGCATTAACATCCAACAAAGCGAAAGACTTAGGTGTAAATCTAATAAAATATATGCAAGATTTATATAAGAAAAACTCCTAATAAAATGTTCTTATGCAAGGAATAAAAAAAGAACTAAATAAATGTAAAGATATTCCATGTTAATGGATAGGAACAAAATCAATATTGTGAGTATGTCAATTCTTTCCAAATTGATCTATAGATTCAATGAAATCCCAATCAAAATTCTAGCAAGTTATATTATGGATATTGACAAACTGATTATAAAGTTTACATGGAGAGGCAAAAGACCCACAGTAGTATTTGTGAAATGAAATGTTTTCTGCTTTAGTCTCTACCAGTGGACAAGCCTTTCCCAAATGCAAATTTCTGAGCCCAAGTAAAATAAAGTCAACTATTTGGAAGCCATCAGCTACCTTCTCCCTGGTAAGTGCTGAGGAGCTGTGGGGGATGTGAGTATGGCCCCAGATAGCTAGGCGCATATGAAAGACATGATTTCAGCAAGCCTGGATGCTTGCATCTTCCCATACATAGATGATCACTAAAACTCATGTGTGAGATTTAGTTTTTACTTTATTGACAGTAATATTCAATATTCAGGTTACCTGCCCCTTGCTGCAAACTTGTATATAGCCTGGTTCTTCCCCTGCCTCCTCAGAGTCAGCTCCCTCGGGGTCACTTGAGATACTTTTTCTTAACATTCTCATTGAATAAAATTTAACTCTCAACTTTTAGGTTGTATTTTTTTAGTTGACAGTTTTGGCAACCAACATGAAGGGACCCAGAGTAGATCTCTCTCCTCCACCTGAACTCTACAAGAAATCAGAGCCATGGTACCAAGAGAGGCCTCTTGTGCCCATCCACTTCCTTGGGAGTTCAGAATGGGTTTGAGAAGTCTCTCCTGATCCTCGGATTTCCCATATTTGTTGAGATCCTGAATTTTTATTTGGTGGAGTATAGCAGGCACCTTCCTACCTCTCAGTTGAAGAACTGTAGGGGGCCCAGCTGAAAGACCACCAGGACATACCCACTTAGGACCTAGATACTGGGTGGGGCTCAGTTGAAGGATACTGAGAAAATACCCACCTAGTGGAAAGGCACTGGTGAAGGCAGGCTCAGTCAGATGTTAAGGAGAAATACCTGGAGCTCTGTTGAGAGACACTGAGGTAGTTCTGTTCTAGAAAGACATGAGGAACAGAGCTCATGTTTGCAAGTACCTAGTTAACAGGAGAAATTAAATCTCACCCTAAATATTGAGGGGGCTCTTTAGTGTGTAAGAAGTCAAAACTTAAAAAGCTGGCTTGGTAAAACCTTAAACAAGGCATTCTAGGGGGAACCTCAGATTTCTCTGTGTCTTTGAGATGTAAATGTTCTGTCTGATCTTCCTAGGTTGTTCTATTGTGTGTTTGTGTTAGGCCTATAAGAGGTCTTTTTGTATTCTTAATCATTTGCATCTCTCTGGAGATATAATTTATTGGGGGCCAAATGGGATCTTTTGAAAATTAGAGAAACTAACAAATTCTTAAATCCAGACCACTCACATTGTAAACAATTGTTTTGTTTGAACCTATAAAACAAAAGTCAAATTAACCTAAGAACTTTTTATTTTGAATGAGAAACTGATTTAGGAAGCTTCATTGAGGCCTTCTCCTCAATGGGCCTTACAAATGCTAAAAAGAGCAATTGAGAATATCAACAAAAAACTGGGGGGGGGGGGAAAGTCTAGCTATTATTTCAGTGACATTAAAAAATATATTAAAAAGGAGTTACCTAAAATGAATTTTAAAACATTCTTTGGATGGTATTTAGAATGGCATAAATATAATAGGTAATTATGTGATTAAAATAAGATTTGATATCACTGCATTACCTAAAGTTAATGAGCCAAGAGAGATCCCCCCTACTGGTCCCCAACATTAAAAAACAAAAAAGTCTGTTCTATTTACCCAGTTTAAAGTCACATATTTAAGGGGCTACAAAAATTTGCACTGAAATATCTGACCAACAGATATTATTTTGGGACAGTTAGGCCAAGGGGCCTGACTACCTTTGCTCTACCCTACTCTGGGGATGCGAGAGCCTTCTATATAAAAGTAGGTAAAATAGGGATAAACAACAAAAATTTTTCTAAACTTTCTTCTAAGATCAAGCAAAGTTTGTTGACTGGATCCTTAGGAAAACTAAAGCTAAAGGTATAGAAGTTGGTAGAATTCAGATCAGTTCAGCTCAGTTCAGTCGCTCAGTCGTGTCCGACTCTTTGCGACCCCATGAATCCCAGCACACCAGGCCTCCCTGTCCATCACCAACTCCCGGAGTTCACTCAGACTCACCTCCATTGAGTCCGTGATGATATCCAGCCATCTCATCCTCGGTTGTCCCCTCCTCCTGCCCCCAATCCCTCCCAGCATCAGGGTCTTTTCCAATGAGTCAACCCTTCGCAAAAGGTGGCTAAAGTAATGGAGCTTCAGTTTTAGCATCATTCCTTCCAAAGAAATCCCAGGGTTGATCTCCTTGCAGTCCAAGGGACTCTGAAGAGTCTTCTCCAACACCATAGTTCAAAAGCATCAATTCTTTGGCACTCGGCCTTCTTCACAGTCCAACTCTCACATCCATACATGACCACAGGAAAAACCATAGCCTTGACTAGACGGACCTTAGTCGGCAAATTAATGTCTCTGCTTTTGAATATACTATCTAGGTTAGTCATAACTTTTCTTCCAAGGAGTAAGTGCCTTTTAATTTCATGGCTGCAGTCACCATCTGCAGTGATTTTGGAGCCCCAAAAAACAAAGTCTGACACTGTTTCTACTGTTTCTCCATCTATTTCCCATGAAGTGATGGGGCAGATGCCATGATCTTCGTTTTCTGAATGTTGACGTTTAAGCCAACATTTTTACTCTCCTCTTTCACTTTCAGCAAGAGGCTTTTTCGCTCCTCTTCACTTTCTGCCATAAGGGTGGTGTCATCTGCATATCAGAGGTTATTGATATTTCTCCCGGCAAAATAAAGTCTGACACTGTTTCTACTGTTTCCCCATCTATTTCCCATGAAGTGATGGAGCCAGATGCCATGATCTTCATTTTCTGAATGTTGAGCTTTAAACCAACTTTTCCACTCTCCTCTTTCACTTTCAACAAGAGGCTTTTTAGCTCCTCTTCACTTTCTGCCATAAGGGTGGTGTCATCTGCATATCAGAGGTTATTGATATTTCTCCCGGCAATCTTGATTCCAGCTTGTGTTTCTTCCAGTCCAGCATTTCTCATGTTGTACTCTGCATAGAAGGTAAATAAGCAGGGTGACAATGTACAGCCTTTACGTACTCCTTTTCCTATTTGGAACCAGTCTGTTGTTCCATGTCCAGTTCTAACTGTTGCTTCCTGACCTGCATACAGATTTCTCAAGAGGCAGGTTAGGTGGTCTGGTATTCCCATCTCTTTCAGAATTTCCCACAGTTTCTTGTGATCCACATCAGCTAAAATATCTTCAGGATATCAGTGATTTCCCAGGAATAAGAAGCAATGCACAATTGTATTTTGTAAACATTACCATAATCATTCACTCTTTTCTGAACTCCCGTTTATTTGCATATGATTTTGCAGCATCTTTCATCAAGAGCTGGAGTCTATTTCCCCTCTCCTTGCATGTAGGTGGGCAGTTTGATTTGTATTGGGTAGTAAAATTTGGTAGAAATGTGTGCCAGATCTGAGATCAAGGTTTAAGAAATCTTTACATGCTTCCACTTCCTTCTTGTGACCCTAACCCTGCCTCTGCTCAGTGGATAAGGGCAGGCAACCATGCTGTAGATGAAAGACTGTGGCAGCCAGAGTAATGTCAGCCCAGTTTTCCCAGCAGAGGGCAAAAACAAGTTGAAGAGCCAGATAATATCAAAGCCACACTGCCAGATGATAGCTGAAGCATGAGAGATGGAACCCAGCCAAGTCAAGAAGAACTGCCCAGCCAAGCTCAGCCTAAATTGCTGAAGTAGGGAATTCTGGCTAAATAGATGGTTGTTTTAAGCCAAGTTCAAGTGCTTTGTTAAACAGTGATGGCTAATGCTGTCTTACTAAGGGGCTATATTTGGGGAATGTTTCTGACTTAGTGTGTGGATCTAGGGTTAGAACCTAAGGATATTCACGTCCTATCTAGCTTACTCCACCACTGGAATTTTTAAGTAGAAATATCTTCATTCATATCACAGTTCTGCCTGCTACAAGGTAAAGGTGATATTTACCTATCATTGGTAAAGATCATCCATTTTTCTCCAGACTCTAACTTGTTAAAACCTAGCCCTTTATTCTATTACAAGTACTATTGAGTGGATTAATGTCTTGATACTGTAGTCTTTTGATAACAAGAGGTACCCATTTTCCTGATGGCTCTCTTTCTCTTCATAGGTACCACTTTCTATTGTTGTTGTTCAGTGGCTCAGTAGTGTCCAACTCTTTTTGACCTCACAAGCCTCAGCACATCTAGCTTTCCTGTCCTTCACTATCTCCCAGAGTTTGCTCAGACTCATGCTCATTGAGGTGATGATGTCATCCAACCAGATATCAAAAGCATTTTATACTATGTAATATGTACCAGCAGCTCAATGGTAAAGAATCTGCCTGCAGTTCAGGAGATCTAGGTTCAGTCCCTGGTTGGGAGACCCCCCGGAGGAAAGCATGGCAACCCACTCCAGTATTCTTGCCTGGAGAATCTCATGGACAGAGGAGCCTGTCAAGCTAGCTTCCATAGTGTCACAAAGAGTTGGGCACAACTGAAGTGACTGAGCACAAGCATGCACAATGTGTACACACATAGACAGACACACACACACACACACAGAATGAGACAATGATTCAAGTTTTTGGAAAGCATGGTACTAATAGTCAGCATTATTACTATTTCTAGATAAGTTGCTGTGCTGAAATCTTTTAACAAAGGTGATAAGTTGAATATGCTTATTTAGAAGGAGGAAGAGGAGGAGAAGGAGCAGGGCAGCATCTTTCTTCTAGTAAACAAAACTCTCCCTGGGATTAGTTCCCAGGCCCCAGTAGTCTCATCACTATTGCCCCTCAGATCCCCTTTTATTTAAGGAAGTTAACACTTTCCATCACCAGTTCTCTCAGAGGTATATGGGAAATTCTGACATTAGGAAATATGTTGGCTCTTTCAGTATGGACTTCACATATGACTAAAACTTTGACCTATATGTCCAACCGAGGTGTCTAATATTCTTGAGAAAGCAAGAAAATATAACCAAATCCAAATTTGTTAATCTTTTTGTAATTTGACATGGATTTTGGCAAACGAGTCTTGATAATGGATATAAAGTATCTAAATGAAATTTTCAAAATATAATCTCACATATTTAAGGGAGGACATTTTGAAGTATGCACTGTCTGGGCCTGTGTTGCCTTGTGATGAATATTTTGAGCAAAATTCAGGGGGTAATGAATAATTATGCTAGTTAGTTGTAGTCCCTGCTGGAGCAGCTGTGAAGAGATACTCCACACCCAAGGTAAGAGAAACCCAAGTAAGATGGTAGGTGTTGCAAGAGGGCACCAGACAGCAGACACACTGAAACCATACTCACAGAAAACTAGTCAATCTAATCACAATAGCACCACAGCCTTGTCTAACTCAATGAAACTAAGCCATGCCAGAAGGGCAACCAAAGACGGGCAGGTCATGGTGGACAGGTCTGAGAGAATGTGGTCCACTGGAAAAGGGAATGGCAAACAACTTCAGTATTCTTGCCTTGAGAACCTCATGAACAGTATGAAAAGGCAAAATGATAGGATACCGAAAGAGGAACTCCCCAGGTCAGTAGGTGCCCAACACACTACTGGAGATCAGTGGAGAAATAACTCCAGAAAGAATGAATGGATGGAGCCAAAGCAAAAACAATACCCAGCTGTGGATGTGACTGGTGATAGAAGCAAGGTCCAATGGTGTAAAGAGCAATATTGCTTAGGAAGATGGAATGTCAGGTCCATGAATCAAGGCAAATTGGAAGTGGTCAAACAAGAGATGGCAATGGTGAACGTCAACATTCTAGGAATTAATGAACTAAAATGGACTGGATGGGTGAATTTAACTCAGATGACTATTATATCTACCACGGTGGGCGGGAATCCCTCAGAAGAAATGGAGTAGCCATCATGGTCAACAAAGAGTCTGAAATGTAGTGCTTGGAGACAATCTCAAAAACGACAGAATGATCTCTGTTCGTCTCCAAGGCAAACCATTCAATATCACAGTTATCCAAGTCTATGCCCCAACCAGTAATGCTGAAGAAGCTGAAGTTGAATGGTTCTACGAAGACCTACAATATCTTTTAGAAGTAACACCCAAAAAAGATGTCCTTTTCATTTTAGGGGACTGGATTGCAAAAGTAGGAAGTCAAGAAATACCTGGAGTAACAGGCAAACTTGGTCTTAGAATGCGGAATGAAGCAGGGCAAACACTAATAGAGTTTTGTCAAGAAAATGCACTGGTCAGTGCAAACACCCTCTTCCAACAACACAAGAGAAGACTCTACACATGGACATCATCAGATGGTCAACACCAAAATCAGATTGATTATATTCTTTGCAGCCAAAGATGGAGAAGCTCTATACATTCAGCAAAAACAAGACAGGGAGCTGACTGTGGCTCAGATCGTGAACTCGTTATTGCCAAATTCAGACTTAAATTGAAGAAAGTAGGGAAAACCGCTAGACCATTCAAATACGACCTAAATCAAATCCCTTATGATTATACAGTGGAAGTGAGAAATAGATTTTAAGCGTCTATTTCTGATAGATACAGTGCCTGATGAACTATGGAATGAGGTTCATGACATTGTAGAGGAGACAAGGATCAAGACCATCCCCATGGAAAAGAAATGCAAAAAAGCACAATGGCTGTCTGGGGAGGCCTTACAAATAGCTGTGAAAAGAAGAGAGGTGAAAAGCAAAGAAGAAAAGGAAAGATATAAGCATCTGAATACAGAGTTCCAAAGAATAGGAAAAAGAGATAAGAAAGCCTTCTTCAGCGATCAATGCAAAGAAATAGAGGAATAAAACAGAAGGGGAAATACTAGAGATCTCTTCAAGAAAATTAGGATACCAAAGGAACATTTCATGCAAACATGGGCTCAATAAAGCACAGAAATGGTATAGACCTAACAGAAGCAGAAGATATTAAGAAGAGGTGGCAAGAATACAGAGAAGAACTGTACAACAAAGATCTTTAGGACCCAGATGATCACGATGGTGTGATAACTCATCTAGAGCCAGACATCCTGGAATGTGAAGTCAAGTGGGCCTTAGAAAGCATCACTGCAAACAAAGCTAGTGGAGGTGATGGAATTCCAGTTGAGCTGTTTCAAATCCTGAAAGATGATGCTGTGAAAGTGATGCACTCAATATGTCAGCAAATTTGGAAAACTCAGCAGTGGCCACAGGACTGGCAAAGGTCAGTTTTCATTCCAATCCCAAAGAAGTGAAGTTGCTCAGTCGTGTCTGACTCTTTGTGACCCCACGGACTGTAGCCCACCAGGCTCCTCCGTCCATGGGATTTTCCAGGCAAGAGTACTGGAGTGGGTTTCCACAAACACAGTATTGTGGCTCAGAGGTTAAAGTGTCTGCCTGCAATGCAGGAGACCCTAGTTCGATCCCTGGGTCGGGAAGATCCCCTGGAGAAGGAAATGGCAACACAGTTCAGTACTCTTGCCTGGAAAACCCCATGGATGGAGGAGCCTGGTGGGCTACAGTCCATGGGGTCGCAAAGAGTCGGACACGACTGAGCAACTTCACAATCCCAAAGAAAGGCAATGCCAAAGAATGCTCCAACTACTGCAGAATTGCACTCATCTCACATGCTAGTAAAGTAATGTTCAAAATTCTCCAAGCCAAGCTTCAGCAATACGTGAACCGTGAACTTCCTGATGTTCAAGTTGGTTTTAGAAAAGGCAGAGGAACCAGAGATCAAATTGCCTACACCCGCTGGATCATGGAAAAAGCAAGAGAGTTCCAGAAAAACATCTATTTCTGCTTCATTGTCTATGCCAAAGCCTTTGACTGTGTGGATCACAATAAACTGTGGAAAATTCTGATAGAGATGGGAATACTAGACCACCTGACCTGCCTCTTGAGAAACCTATATGCAGGTCAGGAAGAAACAGTTAGAACTGGATATGGAACAACAGAGTGGTTCCAAATAGGAAAAGGAGTACGTCAAGGCTGTATATTGTCACCCTGCTTATTTAACTTCTGTGCAGAGTACATCATGAGAAACGCTGGGCTGGAAGAAGCACAAGCTGGAATCAAGATTTCTGGAAGAAATATCAATAACCTCAGATATTCAGATGACACCACCCTTATGGCAGAAAGTGAAGAGGAACTAAAAAGCCTCTTGTTGAAAGTGAAAGAGGAGAGTGAAAAAGTTGGCTTAAAGCTCAACATTCAGAAAATGAAGATCATGGCATGTGGTCCCATCACTTCATGGGAAATAGATGAGGTAACAGTAGAAACAGTGTCAGATTTTATATTTTTGGGCTCCAAAATCACTGCAGATAGTGACTACAGCCATGAAATTAAAAGATGCTTACTCCTTGGAAGAAAAGTTATGACCAACCTAGATAGCATATTCAAAAGCGGAGACATTACTTTGCCAACAAATGTCCGTCTAGTCAAGACTACGGTTTTTCCTGTGGTTATGTATGGATGTGAGAGTTGGACTGTAAAGAAGGCTGAGCGCTGAAGAACAGAGTGGCAGTGTAACATGTGTGATATCATAAGTGAAACGAATCACCAGGCCAGGTTTGATGCAGGATGCAGGATGCTTGGGACTGATGCACGGGGATAATCCAGAGAGAGGGTGTGGGGCGGGAGGGGGGAGGTGGGAGTTGGGATTGGGAGTTCATGTACACTCGTGGCTGATTCATGTCGATGTGTAGCAAAATGAATACAGTATTGTAAAGCAAAACAAACTAAAAAATAAAAATTAATTAAAGAAAAAAAAAAAAGAATTGATGCTTTTGAACTGTTGTGTTGGAGAAGACTCTTGAGAGTCCCTTGGAGTGCAAGGAGATCCAACCAGTCCATTCTGAAGGAGATCAACCCTGGAATTTCTTTGGAAGGAATGATGCTAAAGCTGAAACTCCAGTACTTTGGCCACCTCATGCGAGGATTTGACTCATTGGAAAAGACTCTGATGCTGGGAAGGATTGGGCGCAGGAGCAGAATGGGCCAACAGAGGATGAGATGGCTGGATGGCATCATTGATTCGATGGACGTGAGTCTGGGTGAACTCCGGGAGTTGGTGATGGACAGGGAGGCCTGGCGTGCTGCAATTCATGGGGTCGCAAAGAGTCGGACACGGCTGAGCCACTGAACTGAACTGAACTGATGGTGGTAAAAGTGATGAATAGATTTTCTCAACAGGTTTGATAAGGTACAGTTTATCCGCTTGGAAACGTATCTTTTTCTTACTAGGATGAAAGATATTTGATTGTCATAGTCTTTTATCATAGCCCATCAAAGCTCAGCATTTATTATATTTATTACACAGTAAATCCCCATGCATGGGAAGCTTCTAGTTTCAAACTTTCAAAGATGTTAACATGCATTCACCTATTGAATCGTGTAAGTTTCTTCATTTGTCTCGTACACATTGACACATGGGTGCATCCTCTCTTAGTGGTTGTGCTTCTTTGTATTTACTGTACAGGACTGTATAGAGTACAGTAGTACAATATCTTTACTGGAAATACTGGAAGAGGATGAGAGCTACTATCCATACATCCTTGCATCATTTTTCGAGAGAGTAGATAGAATTGAATCCAGCAAGGAACCAAAACTTTTGCCATCAGTGTCAGAAATGAGTGATATTGCAGCTTGCCCTCCACCTTCTATTGCTGATGATCCTTCAGCTCTACCATCTCCCACCTCTTCTCCCTCCTCGAGGCTCCTCCAATCAGTAACTCTTCTTGCCTGGTCACTCGATGCCAGCCCCCGCATGCCAGTTGTTGTACTGAATACTGTACTTTTCAAGATACTAGTATATATATATATATATATATATATATATATATATATATATATCTTTTTTATCTTTTGTGTTTGTTTTTTATGTATTATTTTCATGAAAAGTATTATAAACCTATTGTGGTGCAGTACTATATAGCTGGTTATGTTAGTTTGGTTACCTTGGCTAACTTTGTTGGACCCATGAACAAACTGGACTTATGAACACACTCTTAGAAAGGAACTTGTTCCTATGCAGGGGACTTACTGTACAGCATAGTATAGCGTGCATTACATAGTCTTCAGCTCTAGGAAGAAGGCAGGATATGGCTACAAGGTATTAAATACTTACTGACACATTCTTATGACAATGCCACTACCTAATTACATATCTACTGACAAATGCACACAAAGAGAAGGTGATTAACTCTATTTGTAGGAAGAGGAAGTGGGGAAATTTCTTAGACTGTCAGATGGAAGGCGTAGCATTTGGAAGAAGCTTTGATAGATAAGATTTTGTCAGACAGAGAAGAGGGAAAGGATCTTGTAGACAGAGGTAATTAGATTGAGTAAAAGTTCAAGGAAAAAAAGTGTATGACTTGCTCACAGAAATGTAAGTAACCTATGTATCTATAGAGTAGGGCATGTGCTAGGGAGTGAGAGGACATGGATTTGAACGGACAAGCTTGCATTCTCAGTGTAGACAAGTTTGCTAAAGAGTTAACAAAATGAAAGACTGAGGCATCTTCCTGATTTATGATTTATAACCTGAGAGGGTGGTAAAAAGATGTGTGGATCAGAGCACAGACTAAAGCAGGCAGTGAAATAGTGAGGGCTCAGACTTAGTTCCTCATCTTAAAACCAATAGGAAAAAACCAAGGGGATAAGTATATGATATAAATAGAATAGGATATGCTCTAAAATTTTATTTTATTTGCCTGAACCACAAAATATTGATATTTTAGTCAGTCACAGATGGATGGATAGCAATAGCTACTTAAAAATCTTCTCCTAATTCCCCTTTTGATTTCAGGCGTTTTTATTTTCTATCTTTCTCCACATATCCCATGTTTGTACTTGAAAATATGTGTATGTCTTCTTGCATAATTGTTTAATCACCATAATTGCAATTTGATAATTAATAACTGTAATAAATAGTATAACATCTATCCAATAATAAATTCTATAGTATAATCGTAGTCTACAAATCTGAACATCTGGTTTGAAGTTTCTAGAAAAAGTGAATAAAAACACTGAGTTGATAGTCTGATCATGTTGAACTAGGTTATCACCATATATGTGACTCAGTAATTAAGATGTTTCCTCTAGATTATGCAAGAGAAGTTTTGTGTCCCCAACTTATTTAAGTGTTATAGAATTTATATTTATGTAATGTTCTTTGTATTCGTGAGTCCTGTGTTTATTTTTAGGTATAGCCTCATTACTGAAAAACTCAGGGAAGAAAAATCCTTGGTGAAACCACAATGAAATGAGTTCATTTTTGGAAATTTTTAAAAGATTACTGAAAATGTAGGACAATTAATCAAAACTGTCTCATGTGGACACTGAAGATGAAATATGGGGTATTATAATAAATCTCTTGAGAATTTGTGATAGTCCAATTAGATTAGGCTAATCACATATTTGGATGGTAATGTACTACTCATTGATTTTCTTTGTCAGAGTAATGGCTTCTTACCATTCATACTTCCCAAGTCTTGACAGCTAATTACTATCAATTTTATTCATTTGTACCATATTTTTCTATTCTTTTTAATGAAGCAAAAATATTTCAAACAAGTGAAATATTGATTGCTGGAGATAGCCTTTAAGCTTGAATTTGAGACATCTGGGTTGTTTCCTTGGTGCAGCTTAATGCAATGGCCTGAAGAGTGAATGCAAATCAGAGATAATAGGAGATTCTCTGAGCCCTGCCAGAGTTTTATCAGATGTCAGATTCAAAGTGTGTGGTGAAGCTGTTAATAGAAGACAAGGTCATTCCATGAAGCATGGAATACCAAACAGATTGGAAAATGGAAGATGGTTGAGGACAATGCTTTCAGTGAATAAAGTCAATAGGTTTCAGCCCTCTTAAATGTTAGCTTTTTGGCCTGATCAGATAGAGTAGACTTGATGGTCAAGGCCAGGCAGAATTCACACAAACTACAGATAAGTTTATTAACTATAGTTAATCTTGGAAAATTTTGTGTCCTGTATCTCCATTTCAGCTGGAGCAGCCTTGATGGATGATACTTGCCTTCCTCTTTCTTCCTCTGGCAAAAAGGAATAGTTTCTCTACTTTTAGTTTTCATTAGCTGCTGCTCAATCCCTAACTGGGAAGACAAGCATATTCGATATATCTGCTGTATTGTAGTTACAGCTTTAAGTCTCCCTAAATCTCCAAGCACATCAAAGTAATAGGCAATGAAAAATGGAATGGCTATGATATAATACTGTTCAGTCATCCAAAGTCATGATATAAATATGTATACTTGTAAGTTTTTATGAAGGAAGAAGAGTAATATTTGGAAAGGAAGATGAAGGGAAAATGAGGAAATATGAACAGATAGATGTTCACAAACTAATCAAATCACTTAATAGCAGCTGCTATCCAAATAGAATAAATGAATAAAATTAAAATCAATTGGTGAAAGTCAAATCTTTACTTGTTATTTATTTTTTTCTTATAACGAGTAATCAGTGAAATTTGTGAAGGGAAATTGTTTTTTATTGGCAAGTTCTTAAATTTGTCTATTGGAATGGATAAATAGATTTATAAACTGGGATATCTTTAGAACAATTTTGAAGGAATCCCTCCCCAGTGTATCCATAGAGGAACATGGAAGACAGTAGCCTAATTTTCATAAGGTAAAGCCAGTGGCATGGAAGAGAATTGTGCTGCTCACTCAGCTGGGTAGAATTCTAGGCATAGGTAGCATTTGTAATTCCTCATTTCCTGGTTGGCTATCTGGCCCAAAGAGAGCAACACAATGCCAAGAAATGAGAAAATGTGGACCATACATCATGCATCTCTGGAGAGAGACTTCTTAATAATTTAAAACACTGATGAAAAATCGACACTGTTTCATTAGATTTTGTTATAATTAAAGTCTACTTATCCATTTATCGGGCTATGAAGGAAGAATTTTGGCTGGGCTAATTGATAAACGTAAATAATGGAATGACAAACACTGAAAGCCAAGGAAGAAAGAAGTATGGATCCAAGAGAACCTGAGGAGTTTCAGAAAGCAGCTGAATTAGAAATGAGAGGAATTTGTCCTAGTCCTAGTTCTCTATCATTAAATTCCATCCTCAGTAAACTCGGTGTGATAAGGCCTTCAAAAGAAGATACTGAAAGATAATAATGTTCTAGTTGTTAAAATCAAATTTCCATGTGGAAACTATGGTTTTTTAGCAGGAATTTTTTTTGAAATCTTGATTCATGCTAAGGATTGAAGGACTGAAAAACATCTATGTCTGATTTCTGAGCATACCATGTAAGAAAGAAACTGGAAAATTGACATCTATAAGGTAGACAAACTTTACATAAACAGTTTTATACAATATTAGAGTAGTTATAATATTTAGACAATTATGGCTCTAAGTTTTCCTTAATGAAGCTGGAGAAAAAAGAAACATTTGTGGAAATATCAGATAGCAATTTATATTAAGAAATGTTACTGTTGTATACCTGCATATGTTTTTAAAAATATATCTACTTATATTGTTTTAACCTCACAATGATTCTCTGGTTTGATATTATCTTATGTAGAATTTAGGAAACTTGTGTTCTGAGTGGTTCCTTTAAGGTGGAAGTTCACACCATTCAAAATGTTTGAAGACCACTGAGTTATTGATATTTTTTTTCCCAGATCTAACATGAGAGTAAGTTTCTTGCACTGTAGAATAGTAGACTAAGTAGTAACAGCTCAACTCTGCCCTGGTGTAAAACTCTGTTGCATCCATCCTTGTCCTGAAATATAAAAGTATTGAGTCTTATTACATATGCAGTTATAACTATCAATGTGTTATGGTTTAGCATAAGGTGGTTAGTGTCTGACACCTTCCATTGGGAATTTTGGCTGTGAGTACTGACGCTGGGAGGGATTGGGGGCAGGAGGAAAGGGGACGACAGAGGATGAGATGGCTGGATGGCATCACGGACTCGATGGATGTGAGTCTGAGTGAACTCTGGGAGTTGGTGATGGACAGGGAGGCCTGGCATGCTGCGATTCATGGGGTCGCAAAGAGTCGGACACGACTGTGCAACTGAACTGAACTGAACTAGAAAATTAAGATTTTTAGGACTTTTCTATGATTATATCATACAAATGTGTCCTTCCAAAGAAAAGGTACTAGAGTGTAAAACTCTAAGAACTGCCACTGCACACACATCAATGGAGATGACATTTTATATATAAACAAAAGAGAGTGTTGTCTAAATGTGTAAGCTAGTCAAGCTACTCATTATGTGTGATGTGAGCAATTTTGGAAGTTATGTGAAGTGTTTAAAGTTATCAGAACATTGTAATGCATTGAGAGTCACTATTCAATGCTTAATATGTTTTACAAATGTTCACAAGTATTCCTTGGTACTGTTTTTATGATGCATGCCACATTTCCAACACCAAATGGTTGAATTCTCAGTAATGGGAAGCTTTTTCCCCTCTCTTGCTTTGACAAACCTCTAACTGAGTTCCAACTGACAAGATATCAGCCTGTCTCTTCCACCTTGGTGTTGGCCTTACCTTCTTGAAAGAGGTTGCCTCATCAGGTAATCTTCAGTTACTATATCCGTATGAACTTTGAGATACAGTATAATACATTTGACTATTAAATGACCTCTACTGATATCGAGCTCTATTGTTTTTAGAAAGACCCTGGACTTTCTTTGGGCTTCCTTTGTGGCTCAGCTGGTAAAGAATCTATCTGCAATGCAGGAGACCTGGGTTTGATCCCTGGGTTGGGAAGATCCCCTGGAGAAGAGAAAGGCTACCCACTCCAGTATTTTTGCCTTGAGAATTCCATGGACTGTATAGTCTATGGGGTTGCAAAGAATCAGACACTACTGAGTGACTCTTTCTGTGTAATATTAATATCATAATGACTTTCTTTGTTCATCCATCCACTTCTGTTCAAAAGTGAAGGTTGACCTCTAGAACATGATCAGCTCCTTGGTGAATATTCCTATCTTTTTCTCTGTAGGAATTTTGATTATAGTCCTCAAGTTTCAAAATGAGGCCAACAGTCATTTCTGTATGTGAGAATCAATTTACATTCTCTTTCTAAAATCCTTGCAACTGCTAAGTCACTTCAGTCGTGTCCAACTCTGTGCGACCCCGTAGACTCCCCACCAGGCTCCCCCACCAGGCTCCCCTGTCCCTGGGATTCTCCGGGCAAGAACACTGGAGTGGGTTGCCATTTCCTTCTCCAATGCGTGAAAGTGAAGACGCTCAGTCATTTCCAACTCTTAGCGACCCCATGGACTGCAGCCTACCAGGCTCCTCTGCCCATGGGATTTTCCAGGCAAGAGTACTGGAGTGGGATGACATTGCCTTCTCCATTAAAAGATGTACCTCTCAGCAGTGAAATGGAATAATATTTTTTGATAGAGACAAAGGAAGAAAATTAATGGCTTAAGCAATTATACTGTAGCACACAGATAAGATGTGTGCTCTTCATTAAAACACACATCTAAACTAGTGTGCCATTCATTAAATAAAATGCTATAGGCTTTAGAGATCTATAGGGAAAAAGAAAAGCAGAGGAAAAAAGGAGAGTCTAGTCACCAAAATAGGTTACAGAGTTTACCACTAAATTGAAAACCCTTGTAAGGTTATGATATGGATGTTACTGTATCATCTGAGAACCAACGTTGCATTGAGTGTATAATGCAGAAAGCTGGAAGCCTTACAGTTGTGTCCCCAGCAAGGTCTTCTTTATCTGCAAGCTAGAAAGAATCTTGCTAAGACCACTCCCCTGAATTATGATCCTGGTGGGAGGTGACTGATAAAATGACACAGGTAGAAAGAGACTTAAACTCCATGTGCTACACCAGACCTGGAAATTTCTTAATTCTTACTACAGTATCTACTCAGAAGGTAAGCAGGATTGCTCTAGTGCTGCCTGAAGGCAACAAAATAGGTGGACAGTGATTATCTCTGGTAGAGTTGATTAAAGCAAAAAGTATGAGGTTTTCAATCAATGACAAAGGTAACGGAAGCTTGTAGCAAGTTTTCTAGCAATGAAAAGAGGGTCATGACATGCTTAGTTTTGAAGAAAAAAAAAAGTGACTTTTTGGATTTGGGGAAAGTTGGTGATTATGATATCAGATATAATTAGATTATTATTTCATGTGTACATGACAGGAGAAAACACATTCTCTTGTTATATGAAATGAAGTTGCTCAGTCGTGTCTGACTCTTTGCAACCCCATAGACTGTATGTAGCATACCAGGCTCCTCTGTCCATGGGATTTTCCAGGCAACAGTACTGGAGTGGGTTGCCATTTCCTTCTCCAGGGGATCTTAATGATAATAACTAAAATGTCCTGAATTATTTATACTCTGTGACAGGTATTGTTCTGGGACTTCTTTCCATGGGACTTAATCCTAACACAGGTCTATAAATTGGGTATATTATTGATTCCATTTTACACATGATAAAACTGAGGCAAAAAGAGGTTAATTCATCCAAGATAAAAGATGGAGCCAGGATTCCAACCTATACATTGCCAACTCAAAGTCCCTAATCCCTGACCAGCATGCTATGAGAATTATAAATTTACTTAGTATTGAAATACTATAACCCATAAAATAAAAAGTAATAAACTAAGAAAAATGGTTGTAGGAAACATTTGGTTAAAATCTTTCTAGGAGCATTTCAGAGTCTTGAGAATGATTAGACATAAATTTTCAACAAAAATGTTTTTTCATGTATAAAAATAGGAGACCATCTGAGATTCTCTCTGGCAATTTTATGTAAAGAACAAAATTCAAAGTTATGAAATTTTGTGTGAGTGAAATACATACATGAGTGTTGTTCTTAACCTTGGTTACACATTGGACTCACACTGGGGAACTTCAAAAACTTATGAATGCCTGGGTTCCAACCCAGAGCTTCTTCCTGGATTGGTGCCATATATGGCCTGGACATTAGGATTTATGAAAGCTTCTAGGTGGCATCCAAACAAAAATTCAGGGCTTGACTTGAAGGCAGTGCCATGGTAAAACTGAAGCACTCATGAAGAAGTCAGGCTGACTAGGGTTTGACATCCTAAGCCCACATGTGTGAACTTTGTGTGATTTGGGGGAACTTTCCTTTTCTTCCTAAGAATCATTTTTCCTCATGTATATAATGCTGATAATAAAAACACTTAACTATAGGTTTGTGGCATACACACAAACGTTTTGGCAATGCATACATGTTTCTGACCATCGTGATTGTTGTGTCATGATCACTCAATAAACTTCTGCATTGTTTTGAAACTGAAGGTGGATCATAGGTGCATTTTTCCTGGTAAGGTAGGGCTATGTTTCATTGAATTTGATGATTTAATTGATAACCTCTATGAATATTAGGTGATAAATATATAATTTTATACCTATTTGTTTATCTACCTTTCTATCTATTGCTTGCTACACAACTAGCTAAGTATATAGAATTTTGGAGCAGAAGTTCACCTTCATTTGCTTGGCACCAGCTATATTCCAGGGCACAGGAGAAAGTCAAAGGATATCTAAATCTGAAGGAGGAAGTTTATAGACTCTTTTCTACCTTATTTTTTCCCCAAAGAGACTCTTCATAATCCCCAGTGTCCCAGTCTTCCTGGATCTTTCTTCCTTACCTCATTCTTGCTTATTGAAATGTCCATTGGAAAGTCTGAGACCACCTTTTTGACTGTCCTGGAGCAGGCATTTAATATAGTGACATATTAGTCATATTGGACATTGTTCTAGGAGGCACAGAATCATGAGACATTCAATCTTTCCATGAGGTCTTGTACTGTCTCCTGATTTAGATCCAACATCTGCTTTTCTGATTCTGCTTAATATCCCATGTCCTGGCTCATAACCATGGCCATGTGAAGGTTTCAATGTTTTTTGCTGCCACAGGCTACTGTTCCCAACTAGTAGCCGATGAACAAGTGCTTTAAGACATGATATTACTCAACAATACATGTTTATGAGTTACTGCAAATATCTTGGCTAAAACTTTATTCATTGGGCCAAAAATATTTAGGGATGTCTCAGGCTTTTCAGTGTCTCTGAGTCAAGAAAATCTGATTATTTTGGGCTTGTTATGTCCTTCCTTTTTTACTAGGTTATAATATGGAAAGACTATAGTAAGGATCATATTTTAGGGCTGGCAATAAAAATCTCTCTTTTTAAAGTCTAAAGTATATTTATCTACTTTGAAAAAGTCATAAGTTTTAGTATTGTTAAAGTTTTTTTTTTTTTTTTTTTTTAAATTCAAAGCTACGTGCTGGCTGACTTCTGTGTAACTCAAACGGTAAAGAATCTGCCTGCAATGCAGGAGACCAGGGTTCAATCTCTGGGTCGAGAAGATCCTCTGGAGGAGGGCATGGTAATCCACTCCAGTATTCTTGCCTGGAGAATCCCATGGACAGAGAAGCCTGGTGGGCTACAGTCCATGGGGTTGCAGAGTCAGACATGACTGAATGACTAACACACACTTGTGCTGGCGATCTTTCATGCTTTCTACATGTATTAGTTAATTTAAACATCATGACAAACTTGTGGGGTTGATGCTATTACTACCTCTAGTTTAGAGCTAAGGAAATCAAGCATACCCAACTAGAAACTGATGGAGATAAAATTTGAATGCAAGAAGTCTGGTTCCAGAAAATAGGCTCTTTAATGTTATGCCCTATCAACAATAGCAAAGAATTACAAACACAGTAATGCCCTTTTTAACAGTGTATAGCAAATTCTCTGTTACTTCTTTCTGGTATGTGAACATGTTCAAATGCTAATATCTGGTTCCTTATTCCTTTCTGTATTTAACTCTGTTGAGAGATGCCTTGCCAAGGTCTCTGATCATGAAGTTATCAATAATTAAAGCTTTCCTTTTAGTTTGCAAAATAGGCAATCTGAAGCAATGCTCTTCTAACATAACATATTTTTGTGAGCTCTACTTTCCTTCTGAAATTCTTTTTTCCTGAATAGATCTTTCCAGATAAAAAATTGTCTGTACAGTAAGTCCCCATCTTACTTCCTTCTCTTTTAGTGACTACTTAAAATATAACAATTTTTTCAGATTACCTTTTTTAATGTAAATTCCTAAGACTTTGTCAATTTTTTTATTGCAATAAGCTACCTAAATTGGAACTGGGCATAGATACATTTATGAGAAGTTTTTAAAGGTTCTGACTAATTTTTGCATAAAATCATTCTAAGTAGATACTATGTTACCTCTGCTAACTTGGAGACTTCTTTGTTAGTTGGCTAATTGTTACCTAAGTATCATCAATCCTTACTTGTATATAAACATGAAATAAATCATATTAATCTTAATAAAAAAAACTTTCTAGTCTTACTTCCAATTTATTTCCAATGTATGCAGAAATTTCACATATCTCCCCTCATGTATTTCTGTGGCCCCACAGGAATGCATTGTAGGGATTCACAGACCTCTTAATCATCTGCAGTACCAGATGACATCCATGAAATTCTTTCCTTCCTGTTCTGCCTCCTCTGTAGAAGCAGTAGAAGTGTAGAACTAATGTGGTTGTTGGCAAAGCACACATTGAGAAAATTATAATGTACATACTTAGGGTATTGTCCAGGTATGCATCTAATGCTGCTGGTCCTTGCATCCTTGCAGGGCTGGAGATGTGCTGAGTTGTGTACAGTCAAGGAGGAATTACCCTCTCTCCAAATCTGCATCACCCCAGTTCAGAAACAGCAGTATTTCTGTCTAGAGTCTCCTAGAAATAGCAACCTCTCTTCTGGTCCTTTGCATTTTTAATAAATTGCATAAATTTAGTCCAAGTGATTGGGCAGAGAATAGATGACCTACAATAATCTCTGTTTATTTCCATTAGTTCTTTTCCCTTGGGTCCCTTTATAAAATCTAATGTTAAAGCTCCTCTCTCAACCTTCTGCTAAATTCTTACCCCTTGCAAAGGAATGCTTGGGACTGAATCGACAGTTACATAACTTCACTCAGCAGAAGCACTTATTCCAGGATTTGCTTCTATTTGCTTTTCCATGGCTGAGAGCATTTTGGTTCACCAAAATATGACTCATTTCTGTTGGGGAACAATTAGGAAAAGGGAGAAATTAGAAATAAAAAAGATAAATAAAAGAGACAAAGAAGTAAGAGTAGAGGGCCTTGAAATAAATTTAGGGAGCTATAAAGGAGTGTCAGAGAGTCAGATCTGTACTCTCAAGATTACTGAAAAATTGAATTTAGGATAGTCTTTGGAAAAGAGATTATAAACAAATTTTTGGTCTAAAGTCACTCCTGGCTGAGCCAAGATTCTATAACCATGTGTGGAGGACAGCTGTTGAAAAATTAACTTTTTAGCATAGCTGAGTGTATTAAATAAAGATACTTCTGAATTTTCCATTTTCAGGACAAAAGAGAGATTACAGAAGAAATCAATAACTGTAAATTGTATGTCATATAGCTGTTAACATTTGGAAGGAATCTAGGTCCTGGAAAATAGAAACACTTCTCAGTATATGTATTTTCTGCAACCAAGACAGTAAAATTAAAAGCTTCTGCATAACAAAGGAAACTATAAGCAAGGTGAAAAGACAGCCTTCAGAATGGAAGAAAATAATAGCAAATGAAGCAACTGACAAACAACTAATCTCAAAAATATAAAAGCAGCTTATGCAGCTCAATTCCAGAAAAATAAATGACCCAATCAAAAAATGGGCCAAAGAACTAAATAGACATTTCTCCAAAAAAGACATACAGATGGCTAACAAACACATGAAAAGATGCTCAACATCATTTATTATCAGAGAAATGCAAATCAAGACCACAATGAGGTACCATTTCACATCAGTCAGAATGGCTGCGATCCAAAAGTCTGCAAGAAATAAATGCTGGAGAGGGTGTGGAGAAAAGGGAACCCTCTTACACTGTTGGTGGGAATGCAAACTAGTGCAGCCACTATGGAAAACAGTGTGGAGATTACTTAAAAAATTGCAAATAGAACTGCCATATGACCCAGCAATCCCACTCCTGGGCATACACACCGAGGAAACCAGAATTGAAAGAGACACATGTACCCCAATGTTACTGCAGCATTGTTTATAACAGCCGGGACATGGAAACAACTTAGATGTCCATCAGCAGATGAATGGATAAGAAAGTTGTGGTACATATACACAATGGAGTGTTACCCAGCCATTAAAAAGAATAAATTTGAATCAGTACTAATGAGATGGATGAAACTGGAGCTGATTATACAGAGTGAAGTAAGCCAGAAAGAAAAACACCAATACAGCATACTAACACATATATATGGAATTTAGAATGATGGTAATGATAATCCTGTATGCGAGACAGCAAAAGAGACACAGATGTATACAATGGACTTTTGGACTCAGGGAGAGGGAGAGGGTGGGTTGTTTTGGGAGAATGGCCCTGAAATATGTATACTATCATGTAAGAAACGAATCGCCAGTCTATGTTCGATACGGGATACAGGATGCTTGGGACTGGTGCACGGGGATGATCCAGAGAGTTGATATGAGGTGGGAGGTGGGGGGAGGGGGTTCAGGATTGGGAACTCATGTACACCAAGATGGATTCATGTCAATGTATGGCAAAACCAATACAGTCCGTCTAGTCAAGGCTATGGTTTTTCCTGTGGTCATGTATGGATGTGAGAGTTGGACTGTGAAGAAGGTTGAGCGCTGAAGAATTGATGCTTTTGAACTGTGGCTTTGGAGAAGATTCCAGAGAGTCCCTTGGATTGCAAGGAGATTCAACCTAACCATTCTGAAAGAGATCAACCCTGGGATTTCTTTGGAAGGAATGATGCTAAAGCTGAAGCTCCAGTACTTTGGGCACCTTATGCGAAGAGTTGACTCATTGGAAAAGACCCTGATGCTGGGAGGGATTGGGGGCAGGAGGAGAAGGGGACGACCGAGGATTAGATGGCTGGATGGCATCACGGACTCATTGGACGTGAGTCTGAGTGAACTCCGGGAGTTGGTGATGGACAGGGAGGCCTGGTGTGCTGCGATTCATGGAGTCGCAGAGTTGGACACGACTGAGCAACTGAACTGAAAGTAGAATAAAGTAAAAATAAAAAAAAATAAAATAAAATAAATCGAGAAATGTACAAATGCCCTTGGATGGGACGCGGCATAATAAGTAAAGATGTCAGTTCCTTCCAAATTAACATATAAAAAATGATTAAAAAAAGATTAAAACAAATCTTGCTGAAGTTTTGGGTGAGAGAAAATCTAAAGTTATCATCTAGTGACCACAATAGAAATGAACTCTGATGTCTCATTAGTAATAATTTGAGATGTGTAATACATATTTATACTTTTCTTTAGTAAAAATCTTTTTGCTTTAGTTATCATAAAAGTGAGAAAGTCATAAAGTCTTAAAAGTTACATGTAACTTTGAACCCCCAAATACTGTTCCTCCCAAAAAATCTTACACTTCTCAATGAATAAGAAAAGACCTGCTTCTTTTTCTTTACTCATTTTCATTTAGTTTCATAGGATTTTAAAGAATTCATCTTTCATATTTTGAAGAATTATATTTTTTGTGAGTTTAATGAAAATTCCATTATTATGAAAAAGGTGTTTTGTTTTCTTAGCTGGACCTATGTTTGTTTCTGAAAAATCTGCGCTATTAGTCTTCACTATGTTTATGTGTGTCATAGGGGAGCAGCAATAAAAGAGGCACTGGGTTAAGCCTGTGTACCAAACGGACAGTTGAAAACCTCCACACATGCATGTTAGTGGGTATGAGATTTGGGAATGGGAAGAACCCAATGGAATCCCTTACCAATTTTTCCTGAAGATTGGAAGAAAGAGACCATTTCACAAAGGTAGTGGCTTCAAAGGTAATAGGAACAAATCTTTCTCAAATGAGCTTTATTAACTTTCAAGAAAGAGTAGGGAGCTTGAGTTTGCAAGACCGAAAAAAAAAAAAATCAAACTTTGGAAGTTTCTCAAGGAAGGAGTTTGGGAAAGAAGATTCACTTCAGTTCAGTTGCTCAGTCATGTCCGACTCTTTGCAACCCCATGAATCCAAGCATGCCAGCCTCTCTGTCCATCACCAACTCCCGGAGTTCACTCAAACTCAATGTCCATTGAGTCAGTGATGCCATCCAGCCATCTCATCCTCTATCTTCCCCTTCTCCTCCTGCCCCCAGTCCCTCCCAGCATCAGGGTCTTTTCCAATGAGTCAACTCTTCACATGAGGTGGCCAAAGTACTGGAGCTTCAGCTTTAGCATCAGTCCTTCCAAAGAAATCCCAAGGCTGATCTCCTTCAGAATGGACTGGTTGGATCTCCTTGCAGTCCAAGGGATTCTCAAGAGTCTTCTCCAACACCACAGTTCAAAAGCATCAATTCTTTGGTGCTCAGCCTTCTTCACAGTCCAACTCTTACATCCATACATGACTACTGGAAAAACCATAGCCTTGACTAGATGGACCTTAGTCGGCAAAGTAACATCTCTGCTTTTCAATATGCTATCTAGGTTGGTCATAACTTTTCTTCCAAGGAGTAAGCGCCTTTTAATTTCATGGCTGCAGTCACCATCTGCAGTGATTTTGGAGCCCAAAAAAATAAAGTCTGACACTGTTTCTACTGTTTCCCCATCTATTTCCCATGAAGTGATGGGACCGGATGCCATGATCTTCATTTTCTGAATGTTGAGCTTTAAGCCAACTTTTTCACTCTCCTCTTTCACTTTCATCAAGAGGCTTTTAGTTCCTCTTCACTTTCTGCCATAAGGGTGGTGTCATCTGAATCTTTTTCTTATACACATCACCAAGGAGTAAGCGCCTTTTAATTTCATGGCTGCAGTCACCATCTGCAGTGATTTTGGAGCCCAAAAAAATAAAGTCTGACACTGTTTCTACTGTTTCCCCATCTATTTCCCATGAAGTGATGGGACCGGATGCCATGATCTTCATTTTCTGAATGTTGAGCTTTAAGCCAACTTTTTCACTCTCCTCTTTCACTTTCATCAAGAGGCTTTTAGTTCCTCTTCACTTTCTGCCATAAGGGTGGTGTCATCTGAATATCTGAGGTTATTGATATTTCTCTTGGCAATCTTGATTCCAGCTTGTGTTTCTTCCAGTCCAGCATTTCTCATGATGTACTCTGCATAGACGTTAAATAAGCAGGGTGACAATATACAGCCTTGACGTACTCCTTTTCCTATTTGGAACCAGTCTGTTGTTCCATGTCCAGTTCTAACTGTTGTTTCCTGACCTGCATACAGATTTGTCAAGAAGTAGGTCAGGTGGTCTGGTATTCCCATCTCTTTCAAAATTTTCCACAGTTTATTGTGATCCACACAGTCAAAGTCTTTAGCATAGTCAATAAAGCAGAAATAGATGTTTTTCTGGAACTCTCTTGGTTGGCATTGAGCCCAAAGACACAACCTGAGACAAGGTGGAGAAGAAAGAAGCATTTATTACTTGCAACAAGTAAAGAGAACAATGTGAATCTTTCACAAAGTAGTGTCTCTCCAGACAGCAAAAGATCATCACGATGGTGTGATCACTTATCTAGAGCCAGACATCCTGGAATGTGAAGTCAAGTGGGCCTGGACATGGAACAACAGACTGGTTCCAAACAGGAAAAGGAGTAAAAGGAGTGCATCAAGGCTGTATGTTGTCACCCTGCTTATTTAACTTATATGCAGAGCACATCATGAGAAATGCTGGGCTGGAAGAAACACAAGCTGGAATCAAGATTGCCAGGAGAAATATCAATAACCTCCGATATTCAGATGACACCACCCTCATGGCAGAAAGTGAAGAGGAACTAAAAAGCCTCTTGATGAAAGTGAAAGAGGAGAGTGAAAAAGTTGGCTTAAAGCTCAACATTCAGAAAACGAAGATCATGGCATCTGGCCCCATCACTTCATGGGAAATAGATGGGGAAACAGTAGAAACAGTGTCAGACTTTATTCTGGGGGGCTCCAAAGTCACTGCAGATAGTGACTGCAGCCATGAAATTAAAAGATGCTTACTCCTTGGAAGAAAAGTTATGACCAACCTAGATAGTATATTCAAAAGCAGAGACATTACTTTGCCGACTAAGGTCCGTCTAATCAAGGCTATGGTTTTTCCTATGATCATGCATGGCTGTAGGAATTGGACTGTCAAGAGGCTGAGCATTGAAGAATTGATGCTTTTGAACTGTGGTGTTGGAGAAGACTCCAGAGAGTCCCTTGGACTGCAGGGAGATCCAACCATTCCATCCTAAAGGAGATCAGCCCTGGAATTTCTTTGGAAGGACTGATGCTAAAGCTGAAGCTCCAGTACTTTGGCCACCTCATGTGAAGAGTTGACTCATTGGAAGAGACTCTGATGCTGGGAGGGATTGGGGGCAGGAGGAGAAGGGGACGACCAAGGATGAGATGGCTGGATGGCATCACTGACTCGATGGACATGAGTCTGAGTCAACTCCGGGAGTTGGTGATGGACAGGGAGGCCTGGCGTGCTGCGATTCATGGGGTCGCAGAGTTGGACACCACTGAGGGACTGAGCTGAACTGAACTGAACTGAAGCTTAGGATACATGCATATTCATGAAGGGACTTGAGCAGAGGAGATTTCAGCATAGAATTAGGGCAAGAGTTGACAGAGTCCAAGCTTTGGTTCATTGACATCTGGAGCGTCAACATCATCATTCCATCCTCCACCTCAGTGGAATCTTTAGTTCCTACAGAATTCAAACATATATTTTTATATCCCTTGAGATGGAACAAGGTATTTAAATTATCTGCTTTGTTGGTTCACTTCTGTTTGACTGCCTTTCTCTCTTCCTGTATTCCTTTTTTCCCTTAAAATCATTACTGGACCTGTTCAAAGGCAAACATTGTGGCTGGACCTAGATCACAAAACTATTTAGGCCAAAAATCGCTTTTCATTCTTGGTTCTCTTTCTCTGGGGAACCCCTAACCTATCTGCTTCCAATGGCAGTCAAAGCAATGGAAAAGATGGTGAGCAGGGAATAGTTAGAAGTGTTATCTAATACAAGTTCACATGCCTGATGCACATTGAGTGCAAAGAAATTGAGATTAGAGCAAGGAAAGGTTTATTGCAGGGCCAAGCAAGGAGAATGGATGGTTCATGTTCAAAACCTTTGAACTTCCCAATGGCTTTTGGGGAAAGAGTTTTTATAGGCAAAATTTGGGGTGAAGGCTGCAGGTCATGTGACTTCCTTCTGATTGATTGGTGGTAAGGTAACAGGAAGATGCTTCAGAAATCTTGTGTTTAGCCTGATATTACCATTCTCCACCTGGATGGGAACTCAGCTTCTGCAGAACTCAAAATGTTTTTACGTATACCCCTTGAGGAGAAACCAGGACCCTGCCCCATCACTGCAGCATTGTTTCTTGAGTGCTTCTCCTTACTTCTGCATTCCTTCACTTCCCCAGCTAAAAACTGCTTGAATCTGCTCTTTGGATCTTATTGTTTAGTTGCTAATCATGTCCAAATCTTTGCGATCCATGGACTGTTGCCTGCCAGGCTACTCTGTCCATGGGATTTCCCAGGCAAGCATACTGGCCTTCTGCATCATCAGAGAGTTTATAGTGGAGAAAGGTCTTTTGAGTGAAGTGAATGTGGAAAATCATTTAATAGTAGCTCATGTCTCTTTGGTCATCAGAGAGTTCACACTGGAGAAAGGGCCACATGAGTGCAGCAAATGAGGACAGACCTGGGGTTGGCAGAGTTTAGGGGTGGTAACAGCATGGTAGGACACAAGTGCAGTCACTGGGCAGCAAGTGGACCATTTCTAGGGAGGAATCTGAGGCACAGAGAGGGTGCATCTTCTAGTTATTCTCTCCCAGCAATGGAAAGGTATTTGGGATTTAGTTCAGGTTGTCTATTCCAGGACAGGGGGAGTCTAGTCACTGTAATCCTCTTTCCCTTCCAATCCAGCTTTGGGAACTCAAAGAAGACCTACTCTACCCTCTGTCCTTGCCCCCCTCCTCAAAAGCCCTGCTCATACACTGTTCTCCATGCTCAGTGGTCAAGACTGTCTTTCCACTGGGAAGAAATATTGATAGCTTTCCTGTGAAGGATCCCATTATCTACCTAGTAATGTTCCATTCCCACCACCTCCATGCCACAGCATTTCCCTGGGTCTAGAGCAGACCAGAGTGGAGAAGAGACTGTATGATACTATGATACTGTATGATATCACTTACACACAGTTTAAAAACAATACAAATGAATAGAATATACATGCAAAATAGAAACAAACTCACAGATATAGGGGCTTCAGTGGTGGCTCACTGATGAAGAATCTACCTTCCAATGAAGGAGATGTGGGTTCAATCCCTGGGTCAGGAAGATCCCCTGAAGGAATAAATGGCAACCCACTCCAGTATTTTTGCCTGGAGAATCCCATGGACAGAGCTACAGTCCTGGCAGGCAACAGTCCATGAGATTGCAAAGAGTCAGACACGACTTAGCAACTGAATTGCAAATAGCCCTTTGGAACTCAGTGAAGGTCTAGGAAGCTGAAATATTTTTCCTACAAACAAGAAATGGGGGACAAACAAAAGCTTTTGCAACTGGGAAGGTCCCGCAGGGTCCTGCTCAGTTTCTGAAGCTCTATAAAAATGAAAGCTCCCAGATGCCTAAATTTAGTCAAAGTAATGGCTGCAAACCCAAGAAAAGTAGCTGTTTTGAGAGGAAATTTAGCAGATGTCAGAGGGACAAAAGTTTAGAGAATGGTTAAGTAATTACATATTTTATGAGGACATAAAAACCTCCTTGGAGATCACAAGAAGGTCCAGGTACCAGTCTAAAGGCACTTGTGGGCATTTTGTCCAAGAGTTTCATTAGGTAAAGCACAGAGAGAGACATGCCTCATGATTAAAAGGCAGAGAGACAGAACTCATCTGGGGAAGGTCTTCATAACAACACTAAAGCTATAGATCCTCCATGTTCTCTCATCTTGACATGTGGTCACCACAATTCTTTGAATGAAGGGTGTAACTGCCCAAGGAGTGAGGTTAGTTATTTGGTGTACTAAGAATTTAAAGCAGCATTCCGGTCAGCCAACCCCTCCCAGCTTTGTCCCCAGACAGTCACTTCCTGTGAAACTAAGAATCCCCTAGGCTATCATCCTGGGATGGTGAAGAGAGAAATGTCAGTTTATAGACAAGCTCTAGAATCAAAAAACCTGAAGAGATATTAATGAATTTGTAATCTGTCTCGGAAAATACTAGCCAAAAAATTTGTTTCTTATGCATTGTTACACTTAAGGAGAGTCAGGATGGAAATTCTGCTGTCTTATTTCAGTTGTGGGATAATGTCCTCTACCCCTTGTCTGAGAATTAGAAAAAAAATGGAGTGGAAAAAGTCTGAATAAAAATGTTTTTGGATCCCTTATCTTATGTAAATTATTTCTTCTTGTTAAAATCCCATGAGGCATATTGTTTTCTAACTTTAGCATTAAATCCACATTGGAAACTGAGAAACAAACCTTATTCCATTGGGAGGTGGCGAGGGTGGTTGGGGGGTGGGCGGGGAAGAACAAGAAAAGTAAATGAAAAGTAAATGACTGCAACAGAAGTAAGTCTGTTAATTTTCTAATTAACTGACCAAAGACCCCATGGGCTCATATATCAGAAAGTTCAATTGTGAAAAATGATTTTTCATGACTAAATATTTTATTTATGCTTTTGCCTAATTTCCAGAGATGCACATTGTAGATATGTAGGGAGTTTGATAAAAAGCTACTACCATTAGGAAATTGGAAGTCCAGGTGGTCTTCTGTCTACTTACATGAACAGATTGTATAGTCCTGAAAGACACAACTTTTTATGTAATTTTGTATTACCATATATGCTATTCTTAAACCTAGTACCCTGAGGTTCTCTGTAATAATGACACATATATAGTTCATCAGATGTCATACAAAAGATGAAAGAAGATTTTAGAAAGCAAAGAGAATGTGATGAATATGGAAAGAATATATATAAATGGAATAAAAAGGAAGCCTCAGAATTTTGTGAGTACATCCATTGGAAAATATTGACTTAGACTCTTAACCATTCATTCCATAAATAGCTGCTTTTAAGTGGCTTATTATTATGTACATATATGTTTAAAGTGAAGTTGCTCAGTCGTGTCCGACTCTTTGCGATTCCATGGACTGTAACCTATCAGGCTCCTCTGTCCATAGGATTTTCGAGGCAATAGCACTGGAGTGGATTGCCATTTCCTTCTCCAACGGATCTTCCCGACCCAAGGTATGCACATATATGTTTAAGTAATATCTAAATTCAAGATTGGCTAATTGAACAATGACTCTACCATTCAGCACCCCAGTGTGGACCAAAATTCCATTTAGGTGGTTCAGGTGAAGACTTTAATGAAAGAACTCCTTACAGAATTGTGGACAGGAACAAGTGACTAAAACATGAGATGGAGACAACCAAGGATAATCAGCAATGGAAGCTGTTACTACCCCTAGGCCTGAGGAGACAAGGGAAGGAGTAATATACTGGTAAAGTAAAATCTGTACTGGGAATAAAGCTTTGCATGGAAAGTCATGGATAAAGAGCCACTTCTTAGGGGCCATGGTCAAGAAAGGATGTGGGAAATTCCAGAAATCATAGACCTGACATCTGGAAGGTGGGATTTGGGAGTGTGGTTATAGGAAAAGAAAATAGGGGAAAAAAATCACCCCAACAGCCCAGACTTCCCCTCTTGATCTTTGATCTCTTATTCATGCCTTCCTTTGGGCAAACCCATTAGAAACCAGAAAACAAGAATCCTGGGAAATATATTTTATCACATTTCACTGCTTGGGGCACACAGCAAGAAAGAAAGAAAGTGGAGAAAGGATCTGGAAAGATAAGGAGAGAATGACTACTGCAATCTCAGATGTTGAGAACCACAAGTCTTTCCATTGATCCAGACCAGTGAGAGATGGAGACCAAGCCAGTCAATCCTAAAGGAAATCAACCTTGAATATTCATTGGAAGGACTAATGATGAAGCTCCAATACTTTGGCTACATGATATGAAGAGCTGGCTCACTGGAAAAGACCCTGATGCTGGAGGAGAAAGAGGCAACAGAGGATGAGAAGTTTGGATGGCATTACTGACTCAACGGATGTGAGTTTGAACAAACTCCAGGAGATAGTGAAGGATAAGGAAAGCTGGCATGCTGCAGTCCATGGAGTTGGAAAGAGTTGGACATGACTTAGTGACTGAAGAACAAGCTTGCCTAATGGAGGAGGGCAGTGAATGACACTGCCACTGATACAGTCATTCTAGTCAGAAGAACATGCTCTTAATGCAGTGTGACAGCCTGGGTAGGGACTAAATGCTTCTGGTATTCTCTTTATTATTTGGGAGTTGATGGGAGAGATTAACTGAATGGAAGTCCTCTTAATAGCACAAAACTCCTGGAGATAAAGTTTGGTAAGAAGACCATTGTACCAAGAGTCAAGATATACTGTTTTCTCACATACTGGCTACATAACCTAACTACCTTTTTGAAAATCAACGAACACCCTATAAAATGAAGATGCTTGACTCTAAGAACCTCTGGATTTACAATACTATGAGTCTTTAATCAGTCTCCCTCAAAATGCCCACTTTCATCATTATTAGAAGATTAACTTCACAGAACATTATAATTATATCAGGTTTAAAAAATCTTTTATTTGTTTTTTGGCTTTAATTTTTCTAGACATTAGTGCTATGTTAAATTCTTCTTTCACTTTTCCTAGCATATATCACCAAATTCTGAATTTTCTTTCTCTGACACTTCTTTCTTCTCCATTTTGATTTGATCCAGGTGCTACCACTTCACAGCTGAAACACTAAAGGAACTTACTTCCTTATGACTTGAACAACCCATTTTTTTGAAACTAAGTTGTTACAAAGAAAGAAAAAAAACACTAGTAGATTCTTCATAGAGTAGGATGGATTATTCATGGGGTTATGAGGGTTTTTCAAGTGGCTCATGAGGGTTCTGAGTATGTGACAAGATGTAACACTTCAGTATGCAGATTATTTTGAGCTGAGAACAATCAAAACTCAAAATTCTCAGGAAGAATCATTGAACTTCCTGCTTACTGTTTAAAATAATTTAATACAGGAAGCCAGTCCTAGGAAGAGGCTATCACCATGGATAACTATGATAAAGTATGTACTAGGTATGATAGAGATAGTGAGAAACCTAGAAAAGTCCATTTGATGAGTCTTCTCTCTGTCCCATTGTCTTTTTTTTTTAATTTTTATTGGGACATAATTGATTTACAGTGTTGTGTTAGTTTCAAGTGTACAGTGAAATGAATCTATTATATATATATATACATATAGCATTGGCCAAAATGTTCATTCAAGTTTTCCTATAACATCTTATGGAAAAAACCTGAAAGACATTTTTGGCCAACCCAATGCTTATATCCACTATTTTTTAGTTTCTTTTCCCATATAGGCCATTACAGAGTATTGAGTAGTTTCCCTGTGGTATACAGTAGGTCTCTATTATTTATTTTATATATAGTAGTGTGTATTGGAGAAGGCAATGCCACCCCACTCCAGTACTCTTGCCTGGAAAATCCCACGGATGGAGGAGCCTGGTAGGCTTCAGTCCATGGGGTCGCTAAGAGTCGGACAGGACTGAGCGACTTCACTTTCACTTTTCACTTTCATGCATTGGAGAAGGAAATGACAATCCACTCCAGTATTCTTGCCTAGAGAATCCCAGGGACAGGGGAGCCTGGTGGGCTGCCGTCTATGGGGTCGCACAGAGTCGGACACGACTGAAGTGACTTACCAGCAGCAGTAGTGTGTATGCGTGTCCCATTGCTTTTGAATGATCTGTTGCTGACCAGAATTCAGGTCCACCCTCTTGGACCTGAGTTGATATTCAGTAAAGCCAATCTACTGACACTGGGTTGCGGTGAAGGAAAGTGCAACATTTATTGCAGGGCACAAAGCAAGGAAAGGGATCCTAGAGCCTGGAAGATCCTAACTTAGATGGTTTTAGTGCAGGGGCTTTTAAAGACCATGTTACAGGAGAAGCTGTAAGATGCATGATAAACTTGTGGACAATTTTTTGACTGGTTGCTGATGAGGTAGCAGAATGGTGTTTCAGGAAACTCAATTATCAATCTTCCAATTCCAACCAGTCTAGGGTCTTTGTGTTTGAGGTCAGCAGTTTTCACCTGGTGGGGGTCTTGCTGTTCAGTCACAAGCTCATGTCCAGTTCTTTGTGACCCCGCTAGGCTTCTGCTTTCACTGTCTCCTAGAGTTTGTTCAAACTCATGTCCATTGAGTCGGCGGGGGTCTAGTTTCTATAAAAACAACTTAAGAATGTATGTCAAGCATTGTTATCTGTTTTTATCAAGGACTCAATCTTATAGTTTGACTTATTGCTTAAAATATTCTCTCCTGTTTGTTCAACTGCCTCTTTGTTCCCATTTCTGCTCCTTCTTAAATGAATAACTGCTTGAGGCTGTCTTTAGAACCCAGGGAGGCCTAGGAGACCAGAGACAAGGACATAAACATGCTTTTATATCCAGGCTGTCCCTTCCCCTAGGGTCCTTCTTGGTTTCAATCCCTCCTTTTCTCTGATACTCCTCAATCCTGAAGGGAACAGGGGTGGGACAAGAAAGGCAAAACAATTATGGATAAGGCAGTTAATCATAAACTTGGCAGAAAGACTTAATTTTTAGGCGGACAGGGGTTCAAGCCCAAGAAACATTTGTTTACCAAACATTGACTCTTTTTATCTTCCTGTGAATCACCTTACTTCCCTTTGAAGCCTCAGAAACCTGCTCTCTTTTCCTGAGCCCAGAATAATATGCAGATCTCAACTTGTCTTGCTGTTTTTGGAATCCTTTATACTGTGTGTTTGCCCCACGCACAGGTAGTAAATTTTATTTTCTCCTGTTAATCTGTCTTATATCATTTTAATTTCCAGCCAAAAGAACTAAGAGGGGAGAGGGGGAAAACTTCCCCTTTCCCACAGTACAAAGTAAACACATAGAAATGAACTAAAACGCATGTATTTCGATTTAAATTCAACAAATCTCTATGGAGTGTAATTATATTCTATGCTAAGGATGAAACAATGAAAGACTTTGAACCTGTCTTCAGAGAGCCCACAGTTTAAATTTTAGTTGTTGACAGTACATAATGGGTGCAGTATGTTTCTTTCATAAAATATTAATTTTGTTTAAATCTAGCTTTTTTTGAAGGCTAAATCATGACTCTTACAAAATGAACAAATGTTAAAGATTTTACTTAATTCATTAATTAATGAGGTGCTATGGATTGAAGAGAGCCCTCCAAAAAGATGTTAAAGTCCTAAACCCTTAGTAACTGTGAATGTGACCTTATTTGGAAATAGGGTCTTGGCAGATGTAACTGAATTAAAAAGAGGTCATACTGGATTAGAGTGGGCTTTTAATCAAATGACTGGTCTCCATACAAAACAGCCATGTGTAGACACCAAAACATAAAGACAGGTGGAAAGGGCCATGTGACTCGGCAGGATACAGTTGGAGTGGTGCAGCTACAAAGGTAAGGAAGCTTAAGCACTGCCAGCATCACCAGAAGCTAGGAAGAGGTAAGGGAGATTCTCTGCTTGAGCCTTCAGAGAGAGCAGGGACTTGCTGATGCCTTGATTTCAAGCTTCTACCTTCTGAAATGTGAGAGAATACATTTCTGTTGATTTAAGCTATTAAGAGTATGGTACTTCGTTGCAGTAGCCCTCAAAAAACCAATGCGTAAGGGGAAGAGTAAACTGCTATTTGATTCAAAGGAGACTACAAGAAGCAAGGGGCTTCCCTGGTGGCTCAGTGGTAAAGAATCCACCTGCCAATGCAGGAGATGCGGGTTCAATCTCTGGGCCCAGAAGATCCCCTGGAGAAGGAAATGGCAACTTATTCCAGTAATTTGCCTGGAAAATACCAGGGACAGAGGAGCCTGGAGGGTTAGAGTCCATGGTGTCACAAAAGAGTCTGACAGGATTTAGCAACTAAACAACAACAAGAGCAGATACATCTGTTTAAACAATGAGCAATGCTACAAGAAATGTTTCGATAGGTATAAAAGTGATTTCTTGGAAAGGGAATCAATTCATCTCCTCCAGCCAAAATTCATTTTCAATGCTATGAACAAGAAGCATTTACATAACAGTTTTTTTGACAGTTTACAGAATTATAAAATAGCTCAAAGATGAAAAGTTGCAGACCATTATAGACCAGGGTGTGGTAGACACCCTAATGTGCCCAGTAATCCCCTTGTTTTCTTATTTGAACATCTTCCACAATTTAATCAAAATCAGAAAATTAACCAATGATAAATTACTTGCTACACATTTGAAGTGCATTTCTGTGTTGAAAGATTTATCCTGCTTTTAGTTTTCAGTCCTCAGTAGTTTGTATTTCATTATATTTTTGTTGTAACAATTTTCTCACTAAAAGGATTTAGGAAAGGAAATGTGTCTTTCCCTGGTTATGCAGTGGCACCTATACCTTAGAACATTCTGTTCAGAGTTGACTTTAATCTTCTTTACATTTGAGCTCTATCTTCCAAATTTATCACTTGCTTTTTCTGAGCAATCTTTCAGTCTTACAAGGAACAATGGCCCTTAAGGAAAACTCATTCATTCTATGCTCTACATAAATTCTTGAAAGTTGCTCCCTTTTCCTTTAGTCTGTTTATCTAGGGATATGATTTAATCTTCAGGGAACCTTCCTTACACCTGACTTCTGAATGCACTCACTTACTCTCATCTTCCATTAAATTTTTAGTCAGCTTCTGAGTTCAGCTTTTCATTGTTTTCTGATCATTTCATATGTTTAATTTTATCTTTTTAACCACATAGGAGTCACACTCTGGTAAGGCCAGAATTGTGTGCTTGAAGCACAATATTTTTAAATTGAATTTGAGTCCCAAGAGTCAGACACGACTGAGCAACTTCACTTTCACTTTTCACTTTCATGTATTGGAGAAGGAAATGGTAAACCACTCCAGTGTTCTTGCCTGGAGAATCCCAGGGACAGGGGACCTGGTGGGCTTCTGTCTATGGGATCGCACAGAGTCGGATACGACTGAAGCGACTTAGCAGCAGCAGCAGCAGGAGGAAAGCACCCTATCTTCCCTTTTCTGTAGCTCTCACTTTACCTTATCATTGTATCACTGAACATTTAATTCCTTGTGCTTCTTTTCTGGACTCAAGGCATTTGACTTCTGTACCTCGTTAGAGCTTCCTGGTGGCTCGATGGTAAAGAATCCACCTGCCCATGCAGGACATATGGATTCAGTCCCTGGGTCCGGAAGATCCTCTGGAGAAGTAAATGGCAACTCACTCCAGTATTCTTGCCTGGGAAATCCCATGGGCAAAGGAGCCTGGAGGGATACAGTCTGTTGGGCTGCAAAAAATCAGACATGACATAGCCACTAAACAACATGACAACAACCATGTTACAGAGACTGAAGAATATAAGCTACATGTCATCAGAAGCGTTGTTTTCTACTACACCTATATCCTTTGTGCATTCTTTGGCTCATCTGTGTGTGTAGGTGTGTTTAATATGGACTTTTTTTTAAATAAGTCAATCTGAAATAAATTTTTGGCTATGTGAAAAGCCAGTTATAATAGCATGAATTCACACTTATATATTCTAGAGCTTGCAAACATTTGTATATACATTTTCTCATTAAATTCTCATTCTGATAAGGTAGAAATTACTTTGACTATTTACATATGGGAAAACTAAAGGAAAGTGAAAGCCGCTCAGTTGTGTCTGACTCTTTGTGACCCCCTGGACTATACAGTCCGTGGAATTCTCCAGGCCAAAATACTGCAATGGGTAGCTGTTTCCTTCTCTAGGGGATCTTCTCAATCCAGGGATTAAATCCAGGTCTCTCGTATTGCAGGCAGATTCTTTACCAGCTGAGCCACAGGGAAACCCATGAGACTCAATGAAATGCCTTGCTAATCACACAGTCAATAATCAGCAGGTTTACTTTTTTAAAATATTATATAAAGAAGTTCAAATAAATGTAAGCTTATGTACATGCTTTGTTCTAAAGGAAAGAAAAATTACACTTAAAAAATGCTGCAGGCATGCTAATAGGGCATGTTACTGCAGAGAATTGAGAAAATGAAAGAAAATCTTTAGTTAGCTTTGCAAATCACCTGAAAGCTTTCTATGTATAAATACAGCATTTGGTTTGTAAAATTAGTCTCACTGCTACCCATATTCATCAATTCCATCCTATTTGTTGATTGCTTTTGCTCATGTTAGCTTTTTATTCTTTATCCACAGAATTAAAAAAGAACATATGTAGCTGTCCACTCAGAACAGCCTCATGCACAAACAAATTTCATTTTTAAAAGGCTAACAAATGATAAATAAGAGGACTGGATAAATACATTATGTTTCTATTAGCTGCATTTTCATACTTCATGGCAAATAGATCGAGAAAAAAGTGGAAACAGTGGCAGATATTATTTTCTTGGGCTCCAAAATCACTGTGGACAGTGACTGTAGCCACAAAATTAAACGATGCTTGCTCCTTGGAAGAAAAGCTATGACCAACCTAGACAGCACATTAAAAAGCAGAAACATCACTTTGCTGAAAAAGATTCATATAGTCAAAGCTACGGTTTTTCCAAAAGTCATGGACAGATGTGAGAGTTGGACCACACAGAAGGCTGAGTGCTGAAGAACTGATGCTTTTGAATTGTAGTGCTGGAGAAGACTTGAGAGTCTCTAGGAATGCAAGCATAAAACCAACCAATTCTAAAGGAAATAAAGCCTGAATATTCCTTGGAACGACTGATGCTGGAGCTGAAGGTCCAATATTTTAGCCACCTGATGTGAAGAGCTGACTCATTGGAAAGGACTCTGATGCTGGGAACGACTGAAGGCAGGAGGAGAAGGGGCGACAGAGGGTGAGTTGGTTGGATGACATCATGGACTCAATGGACATGCTGTTGCTGCTAAGTAGCTTCAGTCGTGTCTGACTCTGTGTGATCCCATAGACAGCAGCCCACCAGGCTCCTTTTTCCCTGGGATTCTCCAGGCAAGAATACTGGAGTCAGCAATGGACATGAATTTGAGCAAATTGCGGGAAATAGTGAAGGACAGGGAAGCCTGGCCTGCTACAGTCCATGGGGTTGCAAAGGGTCAGACACGAGTTAGTGGTTAAACAACAACAAATTAGTTTCATACCAGATTTCTTTAGATTAACTGTACAGTTCAGTTCAGTTCAGTCTCTCAGTTGTGTCTGACTCTTTGCGACCGCATGAATCACAGCACACCAGGCCTCTCTGTCCATCACCAGCTCCCGGAGTTCACTCAAACTCATGTCCATTGAGTCAGTGATGCCATCTAGCCATCTCATCCTCTGTTGACACCTTATCTTCCTGCCCCCAATCCCTCCCAGCATCAGGGTCTTTTCCAATGAGTCAGCTCTTCGCATAAGGTGGCCAAAGTACTGGAGTTTCAGCTTTAGCATCATTTCTTCCAAAGAACACCCCAGGCTGATCTCCTTCAGAATGGACTGGTTGGATCTCCTTGCAGTCCAAGGGACTCTCTGGAGTCTTCTCCAACACCACAGTTCAAAAGCATCAGTTCTTTGGTGCTCAGCTTTCTTCACAGTCCAATTCTCACATCCATACATGACTACTGGAAAAACCATAGCCTTGACTAGACAGATCTTTGTTGGCAAAGTAATGTCTCTGCTTTTGAATATGTTCTCTAGGTTGGTCATAACTCTTCTTCCAAGGAGTAAGCATCTTTTAATTTCATGGTTGCAATCACTATCTATAGTGATTTTGGAGCCCCTCAAAATAAAGTCTGACACTGTTTCTACTGTTTCCCCATCTATTTCCCATGAAGTGATGAGACCGGATGCCATGATCTTCGTTTTCTGAATGTTGAGCTTTAAGCCAACTTTTTCACTTTCCTCTTTCACTTTCATCAAGAGGCTTTTTAGTTCCTCTTCACTTTCTGCCATAAGGGTGGAGTCATCTGCATATCTGACGTTATTGATATTTCTCCCAGCAATCTTGATTCCAGTTTGTGCTTCTTCCAGCCCAGCATTTCTCATAATGTACTCTGCTAGAAGTTAAATAAGCAGGGTGACAATATACAGCCTTGACGCACTCCTTTTCCTATCTGGAACCACTCTGTTGTTCCACATCCAGTTCTAACTGTTGCTTCCTGACCCGCATATAGGTTTCTCAAGGGGCAGGTTAGGTGGTCTGGTATTCCCATCTCTTTCAGAATTTTCCACAGTGTATTGTGATCCACACAGTCAAAGGCTTTGGCATAGTCAATCAAGCAGAAACAGATGTTTTTCTGGAACTCTCTTGCTTTTTCGATGATCCAGCAGGTGTTGGCAATTTGATCTCTGGTTCTTCTACCTTTCTAAAACCAGCTTGAACATCAGGGAGTTCACAGTTCACATATTGCTTAAGCCTGGCTTGGAGAATTTTGAGCATTACTATACTAGCGTGTGAGATGAGTGCAATTGTGTGGTAGTTTGAGCATTCACTGGAGATTCACTTTAAGATTATCTTTAAGACTGTTCTTATTTCTATAATATACCAAATAAGACTACTTATTTTTTATAACTGATTTAATCTAAATTTGAAATGATTCATAATGATTTGAAATGTAGTACATTAAAATTTTGTGCACCATTTCCAATGATCAGAAACAAATGAGTTGACTGTGCAATTGATAAGATATTTAAATGGATTAGGAAAATAAAATTTTTGTTAAACTAAACTATGACTATTATTTATTTATTGTCCAGAGGCTTTCTATTTGGAAAGAAACTTTCTTGCCAAAATAGAATTTTCTTTAATATTAGATCTTCTATTAAGGGGGCTATACTTTAATTTTTATTATGGATGACAGTATTTTCCAAATGAATCCTACTCTGTTATGACTTCTTAAATAGAAAACACTTTTTCCATTATTATGAAATGGCTCACAATCATGCAACTGATGACTATACTCTCTTATGAACACAGCTTTAGACAATATTAAAATGTGAAAGATTATTTACTGCCAAATGGCTACAAGCTTCTACAATCTTTGAATGCTGCCATTGTTTCTTTTTTTCTAATTTTTTAAAGAATTTTCAAACATACATCAAAGTTGAAAGAATTTTACTATAAACACTGAAATATCCAAAACCTAGATTCTACTATTAACATTGTACCATAGGAGGTATTTGCTTTATCACATATGAATGCATCCCTCTTTTCATCTCTCAATCCATGTTATTTATTATTCATTTGAAAGCAATCACAGACATTAATACATTTCTCTCTATATAATTCAGCATCAGTTCAGTTCAGTTCAATTCAGTTCAGTCACTCATTCGTGTCTGACTCTTTGCAACCCCATGAATTGTAGCACACCAGGCAGCCCTGTCCATCACCAACTCCCAGAGTTCACTCAGACTCACGTCCATCGAGTCAGTGATGCCATCCAGCCATCTCATCGTCTGTCTTCCCCTTCTCCTCCTGCCCCCAATCCCTCCCAGCATCAGAGTCTTTTCCAATGAGTCAACTCTTGGCATGAGGTGGCCAAAGTACTGGAGTTTCAGCTTTAGCATCATTCCTTCCAAAGAAATCCCAGGGCATACATATTATTAATTAGAGTTCAGATAGAGTATCTTCTTTTGATGTAAAATTTATGTAACAAAGCAAATGACAATTGCTCAGTTTTGACAAAATTTTTCAGTCACAAAGTCATGTCTAATTCTTTGTAACCGCATGGACTACAGCATACCAGTATCCTCTGTCCTCTTCTGTCTCCTGGAGTTTCCACGAATTCATATCCATTGAGTCTATGATGTCATCCAAGCATCTCATCCTCTGCCATCTCCTCTTCCTGCCCTCAAATTTTCCCAGCATCAGGGTCTTTTCCAGTGAATTGGCTCTTCACATCAGATGGTCAAAGCACTAGAGCTTCAGCTTCAGCATCAATCTTAACAATAAATATTCAGGGTTGATTTCCTTCAGGATTGATTTTTTTGATCTCTTTGCAGTCCAAGAGACTCTCAAGACTCTTCTCCAGTCCAGCACCACAATTTGCAAGCATCAGCATCAGTTCTTCAGTGTTCAGCCTTCTTTATGCACAACTTTCACTTAGTTCATGACTACTGGAGAAAACATAGCTTTGACTATACAGACCTTTGTCGGAAAAGTGATGTCTCTGCTTTCAATGGTCTGTCTAGGTCTGTCATAACTTTCCTTCCAAGGAGCAAATGCTTTTTAAACATCATGGTTTTCTTATTTGTTTTGTTGTTGTTTTAATCGTTAAGTCATCTCCGACTCTTGTGACCTCATAGACTGTAGCCTACCAGGCTCCTCTGTCCATGAGATTTCCCAGGCAAGGATACTAGAGTAGGTGGCCAGTTTCTTCTTCAGGGGATCTTCCCAGTGATCAAACCTACATCTTCTACATTGGCAGGTGGATTCTTTACTGCTAGTTACCTGAGAAGCCCTTTTGACAAATACACACACTGATACAATCCAAATTTTATCAAAATGTCATGTTGTATTTTGCCTTTTTTAAACCTTTAAAAAATGTTTTTGTTGTTGTTGTTGTTGTTTATTTGCTATTGCTCTTGCTTTGTTTGCTTTGATAGCTGTAGGTTGTCTCTGTGCCCATGGTCAGCTTGCAGTGTGAACTTTGTGTCTTCTCAGGTTGTTCTGAGCCTGAACTTTTCCCAGGGCATACACAATCACTTTCTTTTTTTCTGTGTATTTGCAGTTGCTTTTACAATGTCATAGTTTTTAATGTCTCATCTCCAAAGGAGAAAAAAAATTAAGTGGCATTAAAGGGTGCCAGCTCTTTAAATCCCTAGGAAATCACCTTAAGTAGAGGAGAAGAACTTGCAAAAATGTGAGTGTAGAACAATGACTACTCACTCTTTGTACCTCTCTGACCAGAAACAGCAATCAGCAATCACAGTCAACATCACTGATATTTGAAGGACTAGTTGCTTTTCGTCTACCTTGGCTTTCTTCTGTTGTATGCTAACTGCTGGTGGAACAAATGCAAGTTGTCTGCCACAGCGCTGGGGAGAAGGGAACTAGCTTCTAATGTGATAAAAGATTAGATTTAGTGAAATTAACCATGGTTTACTGCCCAAACCTTCCCTGGAGTTGAAAACTTTCAATAAACTCCAGAGTAAAACAGTCCCATCAGACAGATTCTGCCAATGCAGTTGTTATCTAAGGAAGGGAGCCCGATTTCTGGTGTTTTCCACTCTGCTATCTTCCCAGAATCCTTTATCGTCCCCCAGTCACTTTTGATAGTATATCTGACTCTAACCTCTTTCCTTATTTTTTATTTTTTAGGAATACATTCTTGAATATCCTATAGATAGAGCTCAAGATCTCCTGACATTGTGTTGGTATTCCTACTANAAATATCAATAACCTCAGATATGCAGATGACACCACCCTTATGGCAGAAAGTGAAGAGGAGCTAAAAAGCCTCTTGTTGAAAGTGAAAGAGGAGAGTGAAAAAGTTGGCTTAAAGCTCAACATTCAGAAAACAAAGATCATGGCATCTGGTCCCATCACTTCATGGGAAATAGATGGGGAAACAGTAGAAACAGTGTTAGACTTTATTTTTTGGGGCTCCAAAATCACTGCAGATGGTGACTGCAGCCATGAAATTAAAAGACGCTTACTCCTTGGAAGAAAAGTTATGACCAACCTAGATAGTATATTCAAAAGCAGAGACATTACTTTGCCGACTAAGGTCCATCTAGTCAAGGCTATGGTTTTTCCTGTGGTCGTGTATGGATGTGAGAGTTGGACTGTGAAGATGGCTGAGCGCAGAAGAATTGATGCTTTTGAACTGTGGTGTTGGAGAAGACTCTTGAGAGTCCCTTGGATTGCAAGGAGATCCAACCAGTCCATTCTGAAGGAGATCAACCCTGGGATTTCTTTGGAAGGAATGATGCTAAAACTGAAGCTCCAGTAATTTGGCCACCTCATGCGAATAGTTGACTCATTGGAAAAGACCCTGATGCTGAGAGGGATTGGGGGCAGGAGGAGAAGGGGATGACCGAGGATGAGATGGCTGGATGGCATCACGGACTCAATGGACGTGAGTCTGAGTGAACTCCGGGAGTTGGTGATGGACAGGGAAGCCTGGCGTGCTGCGGTTCATGGGGTCTCAAAGAGTCGGACACGACTGAGCGACTAAACTGAACTGAAAGAGATGCTTGTACTTGGGAGGAGCTTGGTATAGTTCCTGGTGCTTACGAAATGCACTTAAGCCCCAGCCCAGCCCCTGCTTGGATACCCCAAGAGTGCACAACCTCTGCATTGGCCCTTCCCCTCCGAGTTCATTCAGGAGGTTTGTTCAGGCCTGCTCAGCCCAGATTACTTGTGTCAGTAACTTCTCATTCAATAATATATTAATTCAATGATTCAGTATTTAATGAGGCGCCAAAGGGATGGGGAACAAAACAGACCAAGCATCCTTACATGCCAGGGAGAGACAGGACAGAAACGTGGACATAAGTAAATGATACAGCGTGTTAGAAGGAGACAGTGCTGTGGAAGAAAAAATAGAGCAGTCTCAAATGTGGTCAGGGAAGGTTCCAACAAAAATCCAAAGGGTGAGAGGGTAGAAGCCCTGGTGATGTCGAGGAAAGCATATCAGGTGGAGGGTACAGCGTGTGCAAAGGCCCTGAGGCCTAGTGTGTTGGCAGCAAGGAGGCCTGTGGGTCAGAGGGTCAGGTGGGGCAGATCTTGGGAGCCCTTGCTGGCTGGGTTTGAGAAGTTTGTGTTTGCAGCCATTTTCAGCATCTCCACAGGGCAGAAACAGGGAGACCAAGGAGTGGGCTAGGGAGGACCGTCCTGGCCAGAGATAGATGAGGCTTCAAGTGAAGGGTGAGCTGTGGGCAGGTCCAGGGTGTCCAGAAGGCAGCACTCACAGGATCTGTAGGTGGACAGGATGTGGAAAGACACAGAGACAAGCAGAGGAGGAACAGACCTCGGTGGGGAGGCGTAGGAGGCAGATCAGGAGCAGATCTTGGACATGGTGAGCTTGGGACTCCTGGGGGACCCTATGGGGAGACATCCAGGGGACAGTAGAGTACAAGCCTGAAACTCAGGATGAGCTTGGAGTGGAGGCAGACGTGGATGTTGTGGGCGCACAGCACAGACTGGAGTTGAGAGGCTGAAGGCAAAGAGATGTGGCTACCTGGGCTCCAGTGCTGGCTGTGTGACCTGGGCACATTACTTAAACTCTGTGTGCCTCAATGTCCCCCTCCTCCTTTGTAGAACAGGAGCAAGAACAGAACCCACTGCATATGTACTTGGCTGAAGATTGCAGGGTGCTGGCGCTACTTAAGTGTTCCTGAAACAGAATAGAGGGTGGGTAGAAACCTGGTATCCTGGAGTCAGGTGAAGGAGTTATCTAGAGGAGGGGGGGGATGGAGTACCTGTCAAAGCAGGTCTGCAGACCGAGAAGGGGACTGGCCCAGGGGCCACTGTTTGTGACCACAGAGGGCAGATCCAGGGAGGGAGCTTTCTTTATGGGAGGAAAGAAATTGGAGATGTGGATGAAGGGGGAGAAAGAGAGGCATTCTAGAGTGGGTTTTATTTATTTTATTTTTGGCTGCATTGGGTATTAGCTGCTGAGCACAGGCTTTCTCTAGTTGTGACGAGTGAAGGCTATTCTCTAGTTGTGGTGCACAAGCTTCTCATTTCGGTGGCTTCTCTTGTTGCAGAGCACGGGCTTTAGGGTGCCTGGACTCAGTAGTTGTGACGCACAGGTTTAGTTGCCCTCCAGCATGTTAGATCTTCCTGGATCAGGGACTCCCATGTCTCTTGCATTGGTGAGTGGATTCTTAACCACTGAGCCACCAGGGATGTCCTAGAGTGAGTTTTAAGACAGGAGAAAGAGTATCTATCTAGGAGATGGGCAAATCTGAGTGGGGGAGGGGGCAGAACTGCTGGAGGTTCCTGAGGGCAGCCTAGAGTTTACCCGGGGAAGGCCCAGATGTGGGTGGCAGGAGATGTTAGGTGACCTTGCTGTTCCTTGGGGCAGGGAAGAGGGGAGAATGGACTCACAGGAGCAGGTGGGCCCCACCCCATCACCCATGAATCGGAATTCTGTCTGTGACTGCCGTGACCTCAGCAATGGGACATGGAGTTGGAACTTTCTCCCAGGAACCCGCCACCATGCAGCTCTGACAACTGGCAGAGCCCAGGGGTCGGAAATCAGGCCACCCCCCTCCACACTCCTGGCTGGGGATGTGAAATCCAGCAACTGCTGTGGGGAAGCCTGGCAGCTCCTTTTAACACCTAAAGTGACCATGTGAGCCAGCAATTCCACTCCCGGGTGCATGCGCAGGAGAAATGAAAACATACACCCACGCAAAAAGTCTTGTACAGCATCACAAAGCCAAATGGTACAACAGCACAATACTCATTAATGGATACATGGGTAAACACAATATAGTCCATTCATATCATAGGATATTACTCAGCCATGAAAAGCAGCACTGACACACACTATAATGTGGATGAACCTTGAAAACATGATGCCATAGAGAGAAGCCTCACACAAGAGGCCACCTAGCATATGACTCCATTGATGTGAACAGTCCAGGACAGGCAAATCCACACAGAGTAGATTCATGGTTGTCAGGGGCTGAGGTAGGGAGATGGAGGAGACTGGTAATGGGGACAGGGTTTCTTTTCGAATGACATAAGTGACAGAGAAAGCAGAGAGTGCTAATTCCACTCACAGGAATTTTAACGGGGTGAGGAAATAGATGGTGGGTGCCAGGGGTTGGGGAGGGTGACTACAAATGGGGATGGAGTTTATTTGGGGGTGATAAGAATGTTCTGGAATTGGATAGTGGTGATGGTCCCATAACATTGTGAATATTCTAAAAATCACTATATGCTTTGGTGAAAATGGTGAATTTTATGTTATATGAATTTTAAACTCAAAGGCCACCACAGGGGAGCCTTCCTGGAGCTTGGCTGGGGCTTCCCCAGGATTCCACTGCCTCCTTTGTAAGGAGAGGAATGTTTGGAAAAGCAGTGAATCCCCAGGCCCAAAGCCCTCCCAGAGCCAGTGGAACCACAGCCAGCAGCTCCTCCTGCCCCCTCTGCTCTGTTAACTGGTATGAAGTCAGAAATGGGGTCAGACCTTGCCCTTGTCTCCCCTGCAGTGGGCTCCACGGGGAGGGGGGAGTCATCCTAAGCTATTTTCCTGGAAACCCTCAAGTAACCAGAGGGTGGCCATCTTGACAAAGTTACAGATCCCACCATAAGGGAAACTAGGAACAGCTGTGTCGTTCTAAGGGCCATTCAGACTGGCTGGTGTGGGTGTTGACACCCAGTGCTGCCCGCCCCTGACCCCGGGCAGAAGTGAAGGGGTATTTCCTGAGAAGTGAGATAGCTAAGCTGAGACAATGAGGGCTCCAGCAAAGATGTGACTTCAGAACTCACCGGCTCTGGTTAATCAGGCTGAGAGGCAGAAGTACATGAAGGCTGTTGTGCAAGACAGGAAGGACTGTGGCAACCTGGCCCCAGGGATCCTGTCCCCTTTGCCACCAAATGCGGCCTACTAAGCCCCCTGGGGCAGGCCTAGGTTGCAGGGTGTGTGTGTGTATGTGTGTGTGTGTGGGGGGGGGGAGGTCAGACCTTGCCCTTGTCTCCCCTGCAGTGGGCTCCACGGGGAGGGGGGAGTCATCCTAAGCTATTTTCCTGGAAACCCTCAAGTAACCAGAGGGTGGCCATCTTGACAAAGTTACAGATCCCACCATAAGGGAAACTAGGAACAGCTGTGTCGTTCTAAGGGCCATTCAGACTGGCTGGTGTGGGTGTTGACACCCAGTGCTGCCCGCCCCTGACCCCGGGCAGAAGTGAAGGGGTATTTCCTGAGAAGTGAGATAGCTAAGCTGAGACAATGAGGGCTCCAGCAAAGATGTGACTTCAGAACTCACCGGCTCTGGTTAATCAGGCTGAGAGGCAGAAGTACATGAAGGCTGTTGTGCAAGACAGGAAGGACTGTGGCAACCTGGCCCCAGGGATCCTGTCCCCTTTGCCACCAAATGCGGCCTACTAAGCCCCCTGGGGCAGGCCTAGGTTGCAGGGTGTGTGTGTGTATGTGTGTGTGTGTGGGGGGGGGGCGTTCCCCTAAATAAGCCCAGCCCCCAAGACCTCTGCAGAAACGTCCACCGGGAGGTTCCAAGAAGAGAGAAACTGACCAACAGCACAAGCTGAAACCACCCTCCTCGCCGCAGGTCAACGTCCTTCCGCCGCTGGGGGTAGGGGACAGCCAGGTGGGCTGTGGAATTCCGTGACTCAGGTCCCGAGAATGGGATGGGCCTGCTCTCTGGGCGGTGGCCCAACGCCTGAGCCTCGAGTGGAAATGCGCCAGGAGCCAGATCAGCGGGCGCTCTGTCCCCTACCGTGTGCACTCGTGCTGTGTCACGTTGGAAGTGACAACAAACCTCTCTGGTCTTGTGTTTTCCTTTCTAGGCACACACCTGCGCATCCGCTCAGAGAAGGGGGCGGGACCACAAGGTAACTGCTGCTTCCCTTCCCCACCCTCCCAGGGCTCACTTGTCACTTATATAAGCGGCTAAGCCTGCGCTGTCCAAGGGCGGCGACCTTCGGGCGTGCGCTCATGGCGCACCCTGCTGCAGCGCCAGCGCCATCCGGGCCTGTCGCCACCGGTGACCTCCAGGCCTTTGTAGCGACACCGCAGCCCATGTCGGGGTAGTCCGACGCCCAGCGTGGTTTTATTTACATTTCAAAGAAACAAGTACGTGTTCAGTAAGCTGAGGCATGTTTTCTGAAAGTTCGAGCCAACCTTTCCCCTCTCCACCCCGGTCCCCTGCCACAGGCTTCCAGTAGTATCTCAAGTTGTCGGGCATCCTTCAGTGCGGATAACTGTCCGCATCCCAGCTCCGCGCCGCCTGCGTGGACGCGACCGGCCGCCCGCGCATGAGCATGCGCAGTCACATGCAGAGACAAAAACCGCAGCCCGGCCCAGGCTCCGCCCCACCAGCCTCACTCCGGCTTCCCATTGGCTTGTGTGGGCACGCGTCCGCGACGCCTGAGCATCCGACCAGTGAGAGTGTTGCTGGGCGTGGCGTAGGGCGGGGAGGTGAGGCCCGCCGGCGCGCGTCCATTGGTCGGTTCGGCGAGGGGAGGAGCGCTGCTTTCCCGAGCCCCCCACCGCCGAGATGAGCTTTAGCCGTCTTTACCGCCTGCTCAAGCCAGCGGTATTCTGCGGGGCTTTGGCTGTGCCGGGCCTGGCCAGCACCATGGTGAGTGCGGCGCCGCCGGCCGGCCAGTGGGCCGTTGGGCGGGCGCGCGACCTGCCTTCTGGCGACCTTGGGCGGGGGGCGCCGGCCGCCCCCTTCGCTGCCTTTCGGACCGGGGCTAGAGCGCGGGCGGGGGTCGCGGTCCGAGTATGGGTCAGGGACCGAGGCGGCGGGGGACCGGGGACAGGGCTGGGCGGTCGGAACCCAAGGTTGGAAGCCCCTGACGCGCACAGGCTGCTGTATCGGGGCAGCTGGCGGTGGCGCCGTCGGCCTCTGGCTCCCCACTGCGGCCTGGAGAGTGGGGGCGGCCGAAGGGGCGGAAATCCGGGATCACGCGCCGCGGGTCGTCACTGCCCCTCCCCCGCCCTGCGCGCCCCGGGGCCTCCTGCGGTGGCGTCACAGAGGAGCGGCCTGGTGCCCTTGGCTACCGGCCCTTTGTCCCCGGGGCCCAGCGCTCGGTGGGCACAAGTTCAGTCAGAGACCTGCGGGCATGGGCCGCGCAGCCGCCTGCTCCCCGGGTCGTCGCGGGCAGCGGCGCCGGTTGCCGGCCGGACGACGGCGCCGAGCCCCCCGAAGGCGGAGGGCTCGGATATGCCGTCGCAGGAGGGCGCGCCCCCGGCGGAGGCGGCCAGCTCCTGAGAGCCCTGGGCTGGCGGGACCCCCGGCCGGGGAGAGCGGCTGCGCCACTGAATCCCAAGACCCGGTGCGCACGGAGGCCCCCACACCCAGCGGCCTCCCCGATCCGGTGGGGCACCTGGCAGGGTCCCGAGCCCTCCCTAGGTCTCAATGACTCCGGCCCTATGCGCCCTGTTGTACAGGGGAGCCTTTGAGGAGGAGCCTCACATTTTGCTTAGTCCCAGGGCCCGAGTTTTTCTCCCTTAGGTACCCTGGGCTGGGCGAGTGGGCCGAGCGGCTGCGGGCGCCACGCCCGAGGTCAGTTGGCCGCTCAGCCAGTCCTTGCCTTGCAGTGCGCGTCCCGCGACGACTGGCGCTGTGCTCGCTCCATGCACGAATTCTCAGCCAAGGACATCGACGGGCGCATGGTTAACCTGGACAAGTACCGGTGGGTCCTTGCCCACTTGGTGGGGGCGGCGGGGGTAAGGTCTTGGCCCTGACCTGACCGCCTCATCCCGTCTCCAGGGGCCACGTGTGCATCGTCACCAATGTGGCCTCGCAATGAGGCAAGACTGACGTAAACTACACTCAGCTGGTCGACCTGCACGCCCGATACGCCGAGTGTGGTTTACGGATCCTGGCCTTCCCTTGCAACCAGTTTGGGAGGCAGGTGCGTCGTGGCTGGCCCTGGTGTCCCTGTGTGTCCCTTTGTGCGGGCTGGGGAGAGGAGCTGTCTGTGGAAGCAGGAACTGAAGGGGGTATAGGCCCCTCCCCACTCACACCCCTCCCCCAACCGGGTCTACACAGGAGCCAGGGAGTAATGCGGAAATCAAAGAGTTCGCCGCTGGCTATAACGTCAAATTCGATTTGTTCAGCAAGATCTGTGTAAATGGGGACGACGCCCACCCTCTGTGGAAATGGATGAAAGTCCAGCCCAAGGGGAGGGGCATGCTGGGAAAGTGAGTTGGGGGCTGGAGGACAGGGGAGGACGGGATGGGTTCCCCGGGGCAGCGGAGGGGGGATCTGCAACTGTCAAGGGATTCCTCACAACCTCATGCTTCTTTTGTAGCGCCATCAAATGGAACTTCACCAAGGTAAGGGGGGTCAGGGGCCCTGGCAGGGTGGACAGACACAGCCACCAGCCACAGATGTGCTGCTTTGAAAGAGTCCAGCGCCATGGGGACGGCAGGTTGGGGCCACTGGCTCACCTCAGCCCCACGGTGGCCTCCTTGCAGTTCCTCATTGACAAGAACGGCTGTGTGGTGAAGCGGTATGGTCCCATGGAAGAGCCCCTGGTAGGTGCCTGTCTTGGGAGCCCGCTGGGGGGACTTGGGAAAAGTCGTCCCTCACCCTCTTCTCCCCCGCAGGTGATAGAGAAGGACCTGCCATGCTACCTCTAGCTCCACAAGGTGCTGCCCCTACCCAAGCCTGCTGCCTGTGTTCCGAGGAGCCTTCCCCCGGTGCTTATGATGGTCTGTCTGAAAACCAGCCCCTGGTGGGGCAGACCTGAGAACCTGGCGTGCACTCCTGCCGGAGGAAGTTCCCTTGGCCTGGCTGCGGCTTGGCAACCCCACCCCTGGCTGCCTTGTGGTAATAAAATGTACAACACAGATTGGCTTGCTCCTGGCTTTTGCTAACCCAGGGCTCAGGGGCAGGTGTCATCAACTCCCCAGGCTGAGGGAGGTGGGGGCAAGTGGGAGGTGGAGTTCCTTAGGGTTCAGAGGGCTCCATCTGTCCTCCTGCCTGGGGTTGCTAATCTCCTCAGCCCAGCCCAGCCCAGCCTGGCCCAGCCGAGCTGATCCTGGGGGAGATAATGCCTCCTCATTGGCTACTGCTCTCGGCCTAGATGGCCTTGGTCTCCTCTAGTGTACCCAGGTGTGGAAGATCAGGGGACCTAGGCTCGTGTCCCTGCCGTTGGGAGGCCCGCTGCACCCAGGCCAAGCTGGTTTGGGCACCGAGCCATGCCTGGCAAGGCCTGCTCACCATGCTGGCCTTGCGACGAAGACAGTCCGGGCATCAGGCCTGCCCGTGGGCTTCACCTGGCAGATGCAGCCCCACTCCCCGGGAAGGGCTGTGGGTGGGTACAGCCTGCCTGCTGCTCAAAGGGGCGCTGTGAGAGTGGAGGGCAGGCAGACAGCTGTAGAATTGCTGAGCTGGCTCCCCTCCTGCCCCACCAGCCAGAAAGATCAGCAGCCTTCCCCCAGGAATGGGAACCTACGAGGAGGGCGACGGTGGTGGTGCTGGCCAGGTCTGGATGGCAGGTCAAGAGTCACCTCCACCACCCTTGGCTGCTTCTAGCAAGGTCTCCTGACTGCTCTCTAGTCCCTCTCCAACTTCCAGGCCATGGGCTGGTCATGCTCCCCAGTTTCCAGGAACAGTTGGGCCTGCCTTTCAGTCTGAGCCCAACTCTTGGGCTCTCCTATCCCTGGGCTGCCCTGCCTGCCACACCCAATACCATCTGGAGCAGACCTGGGAAGAAACCAAGGCAGAGATGGCAGTCAGTCCAGATCAAGGGGTTCCGAGGAACGGGACTCAGCATCACCAAGAGGGTCCCAGTGGGGTCACATCTCTAGTGGGCAGGGAGCAGGGCATCTGGTCCAAGGCTCCAGGGGCTTGGTATAGTCAGTTCAGAGGCAGCTGGCCTGCTGCCCGGGTGCCAGGATCACATTGGACAAAGGGCCCAGTGGGGTGGGGTCTCCCCTAGCCTGGCCCTAGGCATCCACAAGGCCAGGCCCGTTGTGGGTGAGATGAGCTGGCAGAGATGAGGGCCAGCAGTCACTCTGACCTCACCCACACCCCACTAGGAAGGAACATGCAGGGCACCCACCACCATTGCCCCCTCTCCCGCCCCGCTGCCCTGCAGGTCGCAGCAGCACACAGCCTGGGAAGTAGTGAAAAGGCATATATATTTAAAAAAGATCTCTTTACATATATACACTTGAATTAATTATAAATACACATAGAAACCAGGGGGCCAGCCACCAGCTCTGCAGGGATTCCGGGCCCCTGAGAGAGGTGGCTGGACAATAATTTAGGGCACAGAGAGCAGGGAGGGGTTGCATATATTAAGAGGGGATTTGCCCCTTGGAGCCCCCCAGAAGCGGTGGGGCCCTGAGCACCTGGGGTTTCCTGAGTTTCCAGCTCTTGGGGCCACCCAGTTTTGTGGATGTCAGGGATACAGGCCTGACTGGGCCTTAATAAGGTGGGTGGGGTGGGAGCCCCAACCCAGGCCTGGAGGGGGTGCAGTAGAGGATAGAGGCACAGAGAAGAAGGGCCATCACCCCAGGCCCTGCCTGGGCCCCAAGTATCCTGAGTGGGGGTTGCACTAGGCCACTGCCCACCAGGCAAGGCCTTGGAGGGCCCCCCAGGGCGGACAGCATTTTGGGGGTCTGCCCAGGCACCAGGCAGGAAGGCACTGCAAGAGGCCTCGGGAGGCTGGACGAGGGGCCCCTGGCCCTGCTCCTCTCAGTAGTCGGCTGGGGTCCTGGCCCTGCTCGGCTAGCCACCCTCTTCCCCGTGTAGACGGGAGCCTATTATGGATAAATAAGTTTCGTTTGGGAAGGATGTCTGGACCTAGGAGTTGGGAAAGGGGGGGCTGAACTGGATGACGCTCTGCCGCTCTGGTGCTCCACCTGCCGGTGCGCCGGCCGCCCCCGCACCCAGAGGCCCCAGATGGCCGGGCGGCTCAGCGGGCGGCGCGGCGTTGAGGGAGCGCAGCATATCCTCCAGCACCTCCTTGAAATTGATTTCGCAGCC
>SJXQ01006797.1:131399-142266 GCA_006408695.1 Aepyceros melampus | reverse complement strand
GGCATGAAATATAGGTGGGGGGCTGGGTGGGGCTCTGCCTGCAAGCGCTGATGGCTCTGAAGTAGAAGGGGGGCATCCCAGGGTGGGGGGCCCAGGGGAAGGGAGGACATGCTGGATCATGCGGGAAGAGACGGGATGAGGCAGAGCAGGCAAAGGGCCTTGTGCTGGGATCCTTGCCCAGGGTGAGAAAGGAGGCCAGGGGCTTCAGGGACCACCAGGGACAGTCCCTAAAATCTGTGTAGTCCTTGAATCAGCCCGGTACCCATGTAGGGGGCAAGCCTGGGGAAGCCTCATTCGAAAGTCTCAGGACCCTGGGCTGGTGCCCACCGAGTGCTGGGTCCCCATGCTTACCCTTTCTGGCTTAATAACCTGGGCTGGACCTAAGGTCTCTGAGGGTAGGGGTCGGCTCCTTCAGCTGGGGTCACAGGCAGGGCCAAGCCCCGGGTCGGCCCCAGGGTTGGTCACACAGGGAAAGGGCCCTAAAGTGTCACTCACTCGGCGGCGGACACGAAGCCATCAAGCTGTCCCTCCTTCTCGCCCAGCACCTCCCGGGTCCGCGCCTCACCTGTGGACTGCAGCCCGATGACCACACACTGCGGGGGAGGGTGTGTGTGAGCAGGCTTGGCACCCCTGCCCCCAGACCCACCCTGCAGCTGGGAACCTGGGGCTGGCCTGTTACTCCGTCCTCCCTCCCCTGTGTTACTCAGGCTGCCAGACACCAACAAGCCCACATCCCCTGGGATGTTAACCTGGCACCAGTGGCTGGCCTCAGCTCCCAGACAACCCCATTCTCCGCACAAGCCTGTGCCCGCTTCTTTCTGGGGACTCAGCCCAGCCCAGCTCACCTTGTCCTGCGCCAGCTCCTCCTGGGCCAGCTCCACCAGCCGGTGCACCTTGGCGGCCACACACAGGTACTTGAAGAAGCGCTGATGGGCTGACCAGAACTGGCCCCACAGGGACTTGCGCGACTCCAGGCCAATCCAGTCGGCTGCCTGCTGGAACACGCCCAGGGCCTCGGCCCACTGCAACAACATGCAAAGCTCAGCTTGCTACTGCCGGCCCCCGCCCCACAGAAATGTAGGGCCAGAGGATGGGAGCTGTAAGTGGGGCTATACAGAGGCCCTGGCGATAGCTGGATGGTCAGAAATGCTAAAAATCCAAAATGTATAATGTTTGGAAAGCCATGGTGAAAATGGCACTCATGTAATCAGAGGGTAAATGGACAACACCTCCATAGTGGTGGGGATATCTGCCCTGCCCGCCCCCTGCCACTGGCCCCCAGGGGACAGGCCATGTCTGGGGCATCTGTAGTTGTCACCAGGGAGGGGGTTCTTGGTATTGACCTGGTGGGGCCAGAGAGGCTGTTCCACACCCTGTAACACCTAGAACAGCCCCACAGAGAGAGCCTGAAATGGCCACCAGCTCTGGATCATGCTTGGGGGCAACGTGGGGAGAGGAGTCTGACAGAACCCCCAGATAGAATGGGATTGAGATGCTGGGCTTCTGCCAAGGATGAGGTGGGTGGGCCAGCCGCTTCCTCCTGTCTACAGTCTGACTAATCTGAGTGGAGCCCTCAAGGGGAGACACTGAAGGTGATGGGGCAGAACCCCAAGAGGACACCGAGGCTGTCTGTTAGGTCAGAGGCTCACCAGCAGGGCTGCCCGGTTATGATGCACTCGAAGGCTGGGGTCAGCGGGATCTCCTCGATGCGGAAGGTGACACCAGAGAAGCTGAGTTGGCGAGCGATGTACATGCCACTGACCTTCATGTCCATGGCCACAATCTCCATGGCGCCCACACCCCTGTGGGCAAGCACAGGCTGCCTGGGTGCCAGCTAGGGACCACATGCTGGGTCCCAAGAGATGGAGCCAGCGAGGTAGGGGCTGTCACTGTGGAGAGTGAGGAAGGACTAGGTGCACAGGGTGCGGTGTGTGAGGCAGAGAGCATATGCAAAGGCCCTGTGGGTGCACTTTGGAAAGAGAAAGTGGTCTGCCTTGGCAGGGGGCAGGGGACAGGGGAGGGCCCTTCCCCTAAGATGACTGGAAGTACTAGGCAGAGAAAGCATGCAGTTTTCATTCCAAGACCCCCCTGGTTGTCACAGGAGAGTGGGTGGGAGGGGTGCACCTTCACATATGAGAAGCAGGGCCCTCTGTGGCCCCACTTTCATCACATGGGCATGAAGAGCGCACCTCTTCTCGATGGCATGCAGAAATTCCTCGAAGGTCCGGAAGGGCGTGCCCTCACCCCAGATGCCCAGGCGGCTCATGTAGATCATGTTCCGGGGCTCAGAGGCACCTGGGGAGGGGGGCCGCTGTCAGCTCCTCTGACCTGGCTAGGTTGGCAGCCTTGGATGGGGCCCCAGAAATGGCATGAGGACCAGCAACAGGTACCTGAGGCTCTTGGAAAAGTGCCCACAGCCAGTGGGCAGAGGGGAGGTCCCTGACAGGGGCTGGTATCTCTGCAGAGAGGCTGCAAGGTGGCTGGCAGCAGCCGGGCTGCAGATCAGATGCCCCTACAGCTGCACTGGGGCAGGTATCACCCATCGATGAGCGGGCCCTCACCTGTGGCGCTGGCATAGACCACCCTGGCCAGGGGCAGTTTGTTCTGCAGGTCTAGCACGGCCTTGCCCATCTTGGTGGAGCTTGCGTTCTTGGCTTTGTGGCACTCGTCGAATACAATCTGGGTTGGGCGGGGTTAAGGACTATTCTGGAAGGCAGGCTGGCCCACAGACCCACCACACTGCCTTCCTTCCCAGCTGGGGGAAATCCAGAAGGTGCCTGGAGTCTCTGGCCACAAGGCGGGGTCCTTGGGGTGTGAGGCCACCAGGACCACTGGAAAACAGCCTCTGGACCCCAGTGATGTTCACAGAAGTTGGAAAACAGAAAGTTCTTCATGTTTTCAGGGGAGCAAGTTACAGACAAGTAAGTCTGTCACAAACATATCTGAAAGACAAGGTGTGAGTGCCATGTGTGTGCGCACGTGTCCACACAAATGTACAGGGCTCGATGGAGAACTTGTGGGAACATGGGTGAGAAGGTTAGCCTGATGCTGACAGGCTACCCCCCAGTGTGAGGTTAACCTTGTTATTTTCATGCTGTTGCTGAGCTGATGCATCAGTAGACCTGCTGCTGTGTCTTGCTTGAGGGCCTCTGTACAGACTTTGCCCTGTGAGCAGAGGACCCCAGGTCTCCTCTCATCAAGAGGGAGGGGGAGCCTCCGGAGAATGCAGCTGCCCCACTTCTGGGAACAAGGGTGGATCCTGGGAGGATAGAGCTTGAGGATCCTCTGTGGGCCCCTGCAGAAATCCCCAGGAGAAGTTGTGGCCCTTGAATGCCCAGCTGTGGGGAGGCCAAGGTGGGTCCTCTGGAAGATTGTTACTGGTAAAAGGAGTGTGTGAAACAACAAGAGGTGAACAGGACACAAATATCAGACTCTAGCTTATACTCTCCTACATTTCATTTTCCTACAGTTTGGTGTGAGCAAAAAGGATGTGATCTCAGGCTTAAGAGCAAAGGAGGGAGAGCCCTGGGACCCACACCAGCTGGCCAAGCTAGGGCAGGGGGAGCCTCTGGCCTGGCTCCCTTTTGGATCACCTGGCCTGGCCAGCCCACTCAGCTCCACTACTAGGGGGCTGGATGAGGACAGGGCAAGAAGTGCTCTCCAGACCTTGAGTCTCACTGCCTGGAGTGTCTCAGCCACCACCACCCTGACCTGTGGACATGGGTCCGGCCCACTGGAGCCAGGAGGCCTAGGCAGACAGCCAGGGACCGGTAGCAATGGTCAATGAGGGCGAGCGTGCGACACCAGATCCTCCCTGCAGGGAATTCCTCCCGCACTTCCACCCCTCCAGAGCCTGCCAGGATGGGACTTGTCAGGGTCTCCCAGCTCCCTGTCCTAGACCCCCGCCCCTTTAGCCCTGCCTCTGAGCTCGGCTCCGCCCCCATTCCAGCAAGGATACCACGCCGTCGAAGGCCTCCCCGCACCACTCCAGGATCTGCCGGATGCGCGTGCGGTGCTGCCCACCTGCCTGGCTCTCACCAATCAAGGCGGAGTAGGTGGCGAAGAGAACGCCCTCTGAGGTAGTGTTGTCGCCGTACTTGATCTGGGGAAGAGAGCGGACATCTGTGTGTGAGGTGGCTTGGCCAGAGCTGGGCTCTGCGACCCCGACCCGCACCATGTTTGGGGCTGCGGTCCACCCACCTTGCTCAGTGCGTGCACCGCGATGCCGGGGGCGGCGATGTCCCGGAGGTCGCGCTCCGCGTCGTACTTGAGATCATTAGAGACGCTGAACCTGGGGTTGCAGGCCAGTAGGCTTCAGGAGCCCCTTCCCAGGCTGTGGGCCCGCCCCACACCCAGGGGAGGCAGCTCACCACAAGGCCTTCTTCCTGCCCCGCAGATAGTTCTCCAAGATGACGCCGGCCACTGTGCGGCCCTTACCCACACCCGCGCCATCGCCGATGAGGAAGCCTGCGCGCTGCCCGCTGGGGAGCAGGACCTCATGTTGCTGCGGGGGTGGGGGAAGGGGGGTCAGCGTGCGACAGGGTCAGGGTGGGCACTGAGACTATCCCCATGCAGGCGGCAGACCCAGTGGGAGACCCCGGGATCACCTGACAGGCGTAGGTGATGGCCTCCAGCTGCAGGGCGGATAGGGCCCCGCTGTCTGAGGAGGGTAGGGCGAGGCTGTAGGTGATGTCTGGCGGCGGGACGCTGGACAGCGTGCTCGTCTCCACCACACGTCCGGGTGCTGCCTCCCAATCTTGGCTGTAGGGATGTGCCGAGGGGGCAGGTCAGGGGCGTGGCCAGGAGGTGACCAGGGCACTAGGGAGGTCTGCCTGGGGCCAGGATGGGCATGGCACGCCCCACGAAGTGGAGGGGAGGGCCCATCAGCATAGTGTCAGCAGGTGGCAGATTCCTAAAACCCTCCCAGGTGCAGAGGAAGTTGGCCTGCCTCTCCATTGCAACATCGGCCTGTGGCTGGTTTTGTGCCAGGTGAGGATCATAACCCTGATTACAAAAGAGTCCCTCAGGAGCCCACCCACAGCACCCACACCTGCTCTGGCAGTTTAAGGTTCCCTGGGACCTTCAGAGACCCCTGAAATGGGCGCCCCAGGCCAGAGGACCCAGGCCCCAGGTGCTGTGCAGCTGGGGGTCTCCATAGCAGGACACTCACACTTGGATGGCACGTAGTCAGCGTACGTCTCCGCATGGCCCAGCTCCTCCGCCTCATCCTCCTCAGCCTCGTCGTCCTCCTCAGGCTGACTCTGAGCCTGAGGAGAGGTGCTGTCACACTGGGGACTGCCTTATCCCCTGCGGCCCGCCAGCCTCCCCGTCAGGGGCAGGGGCCTGGACCACTAGCCAGCTCAGTGACTCAGGTGATGGGAAGGTGTTACCCTCCCTCCCTGACCCCCACGGCATGGTGCCTCCCAGGGACTCCAGTTTCCCTGTAAAATAGACCATGCTCCCAAGCTGGCCCAGACTCTGCACACAGCAAGTGCCTGAGTGGCCCTCCCTAGTGCCCAGGAGGGGTGGGCAGGGCTATGGAAGGTACCTGGCTCACCTGGTAGCTGATGAGAAGTGGGGTGCTGGGGAGGGAGGACACAGGGTCCTCGAGGCCTGTAAATGGCCCACTGGGCGGGAACAGCTGGAGGGGAGAGGCAGGGAGAGGGGGAATGAGCCTATAGGCCAGAGGTGGGGCTGAAGTGCCTGGATAGGGCCCCAGACTCCAGGAGGGCTCAGCCGATTGTCCTCAAGCCCCTCGCCAGCTATAAGCCTCCCTCCTGCTGCATGCCTGCTTAGATCTGCTGCATAAATAAGTACTAGGGGCACACAAAGCACTAGATAAGTAAGAACTAGCAATGCAACAGACAGCATGATAAGTAGACAACACTGCTGTACATTGTATATGAAAGTTAACAGTAAATGCAAGGAGTTCTTGGCACAAGAAAAAAAAGGTTTTCTACTTCTTTTTTTTTTTTCTTTCCTTTTTTGGCTATGCTGTGTGGCTTGTGGGCTCTTAGTTCCCCAACCAGGTATTGAACCCAGGCTCCCAGCAGTGACAGCGCCGAGCTCTAACCACTGGACCATCAGGGAAGTCCTTCTATCTCTTTATTATTGTTTTGATACGAGACAGTGGATTTCACTGACTTATTGTGCTCCTTTTTCATGACATAGTCAAGTCAATCGTTGTGCTGTGTGTGCATCTCCTTAAACTTAGTGCCATGTGTCAATTACATCTCAATAAAACTGGAAGGAAAGTAAAAAAAAAACTTGTTTTTTAAATAAAAGTGTAGTTTCCTTTTCTTTTTTTTGTCGGGGGGTGGGGGGGGCTGTGCTGTGCAGCATGCGGGATCTTAGTTCCCTATCTAGGGATCAAACCTGTGCCTCTCTATGGTAGAAGCACAGTCTTAGCCCCTGGACCACCAGGGAAGTTAAAAAAAAACACAAAGTTTTCTTGAAATGAAAATAAAACAGAAATGAGGTACAAGGAGATCAGAAAGCTACCCTCAATTCCTTCTCCCCCCCTCCTTTTTTTTTTTGAATTAACAAAAACAAACAAACAGCCTTTGGCTCAGGTTCCTGGAAGGCTGAGTCAGGTTCCTGCAGCCCTGCTGGCCGCAGCAGGAGTACGTGTGGGGTTTCAGCTGCCCGCTTGGGCCTGGCAGAGGCTAGGAGCTGGTGGGAGGGCACTGGTGAGGGGAGGGCAGGGTTACTGCCCCACTGGGCCCCTGCAGCCAGAGGTGGGGTTGGGCCTGGGTTGCGTACTGCACCTGCTCTGGGCGGTCACATCCCCCTGACCCTTCTTAAAGGTCCAGGAGTTTCACGGGCACTGAGCCTGTTAGGGCAGCTGGACAGATATCCATCAACATCCACTAGTGTGTGCGGCACTCCCCAGAGTCTCCCTTGCCCCTGGGAGCCCCTGCATCTTCAGGCCCACATGGGAGACACAAGCAACCTTGAGTAGCAGCATTGTCTGGGTCTGAGCAGCCTTGGCATGGCTGCCAGCTTGGAGGCTGGGCGCACTGACCTTATCGTGGGCAGAGGGGCCGGTGCTCACGTCCCAGATGGTAGGCACCTGGCTGAGGCTGTCAGCGGGCGGGAAGTCGGGCGTGTCAGCTATGTCTGAGAGGGAGTCCACGGACGAGGAGAAGATGGAAGCGTTGGAAAGGTCATCGAGGTATGAGGAGTCCTGGAAGACAGCCTAGGTATGGGCGGCGGTAAGGCCACACAGGCAGAGCCACAGGTCCAGCCATGCCGTGGATGATGCTTGGCCACAGAAAGGGATAAAGCCCTGACACTCGCTACCATGCGGATGGGCCCTGAGAACATGATGCTCAGAGAAGCAGACAGAGAAGGACACGCAGCATGTGATTCCACTAATGGGAAACGTCCAGAACAGGCTGACCCACAAAGTTGAGTGGGTTCCTGGTGGTCAGAGGCTGAGGAGGAGAGGGGAGTGATTGCTCTTGGGGATGGGGTGTCTTCAGGGGGTGATGGAATGTTCTGGAACTAAACAGAGATGACACTTGCATGACTGTGAATGCACTGCAAACACTGAACTACACATTTCAAATGGGTCAACTGTATGGTATGTGAATTATAACAATAAAGCTGTTTTTTCTTTTTTTAAAAAAAAGGGGGGGAAAGTAAGAGGAAGTGAGAGAAAGCAGACCCCTCAAGTACCTGCTGTAGTCTACTCAGGGCACACCCATCCTCGTGAAGGGGTGATACCAAGATGCAGGGGCCCCCCAGTGCCTGGAGCTGGGGAAGGTGAAGGCCCCAACCACCTCCCTTAGCCCCTCCGGCCCAAATGTTGGGTACGCTCAGCTGATCACTCCAGGGAAGGAGCCCCCTAGCCTGCCTGACATGGGGCAGGGGTTATGGACAGACTGTGGTCCCAGAGGGCGTGTCAGTGGGAGCATTTCCTGAGCAGGGAGGGGCCAAGGAGGAGGTGGGGCCAAGGCAGAGGAGAAGGGAAAAAGCCCTTTGGGAGCACCCAGTCCAGCACACCTTCCACAGGTCACTCCCCACTAGGGCGGTCGGAGGGCCACAGCCAAGTGGGCTGAGGCAGGCTGCCAGGAAGGCTGCATGTGTCCCACTAACCTGTGATGGGGGGTGAGGGAGGCAAGGAAGGTGGGCGGGACAGACCAGCTGGGTCTCTGACCTAGAGACTCAAGATCAGTGGACTCTGGGGAGGAAGGGACACCAGGGAGTGGGGCCCACCTGATGTGCCCAGCAGGGGCCTGGAGGCCACAGCTGAGCTAGCTCCTGGCTGGGTAGGGGCAGTAGAGGGGGACATCCCCTCAGCCCCAGATCACTAAGACTAGGCATCCTGGCTCAAGCAGTGCCAAGCCCTGCCCCACCCCCTTGCGGAGTGTTTCTGGGGCTCCCCTCCCACTGATCTACATGGGAACCACCTGCCCCCACCCTGGGGTGAGGGGACCTCCAGGTGACACTGACCAGCTTCCCCAGACCCCCATGCTCCCATGCTAGCAGGCAGGGGAACCCAAACAGGCAGGTGGGACCCACTGTGCCCAGAGGACAGGGGGAATGGCAGGAAGGGGCAGGGCAGGGGCAGGGCCAGGTCAGCCAGTCTGAGGCTGAGGGCCCTAGGAAGATGGCTTCCCACAGTCTGGTTGCCCTGGATTGGGGGGTTGGTAAGGAGAACTTTCTGCCCACTAGGCTCCTACTGGCCTCTGCCCCCCACCATGCACAGCCTGGTCTCATGGTGTTGCGGGGACAGATCCCAGCCTCCCCCACCACCTGCAATAGTAGGACCCCATGACTTGGTCAAATCCAGGCGAGGCAGTGAATAAAATCTTTGAGTTGGGACAGAGCAGGAAGGGAAGCAGGAGGGGAATGCCAACCCCAGGAGCGGGAAGAGGTGCTCTATGATCCACTTGAGGCTCCTGGCCCCCTCACACAAGAGTTGGGTGACTCAACAGGCCAGAGCACCCATCTCAGGGGACACTGAGGCAGCGAGGGCTGGGGGGTCTGGCCTGCCTGCTCCCTGGCCCATCCCTGGTCAGCTGGGGTCAGAGGTGGCCCATCCTGAGTCTGGTGGACAATGAGGAGGTCCCCAGACACTGAGGCTGGCTGGGGTGGGTCTGGGTACAAGCAAGGACAGCTGTCATTGCTGAAATCCCCTGGCACCACATATGCGTGGTCCTCCCAGTGCATGGCACTGAGCTTGGGCAGAGTGATGATGGCCTGGGCCATCAGCCAGCAGACCTGGAGCCCTGAGGGGTTACCCTGCTCCCTGAAGGCAGAACAGTTGCTGAGCAGTGGGCAAGAAGTAGGGCAGGGCTGGGGGGCCAGCCCTGACCAAGGCAGAGTCCCTGGGCTGAAAGGGACTATACCCTCTGAAAGGGCTGCACGGAGACCCTTCCCAGGACAGTGTGCAGGGGAAGGACACCCCTTCCTCCATGGAGGAGCCAGGAGGTCAGGTCAAGGTTGGGAGCAGGGACCCCTGGTGTGACAGATGAGAAAGGCACGTCCCCTCCTGGGTCCCTCCCCTAGGAATCCATGGTCCCAGGGTGACCATAAGAAAACACCAGACAAGCCCAGACTGGGGACATCCTGCAGGACAATCGGCCCGGGCTTTCCACCCACAACTGCCCAGGCCCCCACCCCTAAGAGGAGACAATGGTAAGACCAAGGGGGCCTGGTGACATGGGGTCCTGGGGCAGAGAGGACAAGGGGACATGCAGACCTTGGCTGAGGATGACATATCAGCACCAGCCCATCAGTTGGGACGCAGGCGGTGCTTAGCTGAGGTGTGACCCATGGGGACCCTGAACTGATCCACAGCTTCGCTATAAACCTTACCCTGTTCTGAGAAGTACAATTATTAAGGAAGCGGGTGCCCTCTCCCCAATCTGTGGACACTGTCCCTACCAGATGCCCGGAGGGGCAGCCAGCATCATCTGGGGGCCCCTGGATCCTCAGGGGCAAAGGGAGGTGGGGCTTCACTGGGGTTACCAGGGTTGGGGGTGGGGCTCCCAGGCCCCCTCCTGCCCTGCGCAGGGTGGGTGTTTGGATGCGAGTGAGAGGGCGCCTGCCCATGTCAGGACCTGACCCTCAGCAGCCGCAGCAGACCTCCAAGACGACTGAACCCAGATCCACCCTCTCTGGGTCCCAAGGCCCAGTCAGGCCAGGGCAGCAGCTCCCCAGCCCTCACCAGAGCCAACGCAGCAGCCTGTGTCCACCTCACCCCCCGTCACCTCCTGACCTGTGTCCCCACCCTGCTCTTTCCACTGCAGCCCCTGAGTGGGGAGCTGGCTGGTTACCCTGACAGTTCTCTCAGCATCCCAGAGACCCCGGACCAGTGAGGAGCTGGGAGGACCTGAAGGAGCTGCCCATGCAACAATGCCCCCATCTAACGTCCACCACCAGTACCCAGCAGGACGGAATAGGACAGCCCCAAGGCTGGACCTGGCTCTGGGTCTGCTCAGCAACCCCTCCCAGCAGGGGAAGCAACACCAGAAACGCCCTTCAGACACAGATCCAGGGCCCCAGGGCAGACCGGGAAACAGAGGGATGGGGTCAGGGGGATGGAGAACAGGGGGATAAAGGGAAGCGGGGATGGAAGGATGGGAGGACAAAAGGACAGGAAAGTACCATTCCTACCTGTCCCATCAGAGCCCGTCTCAAGCCGTGCCCCACTCTGGCCCATGGAGCCAGTGCTGCTGTGCCGGGAATGCCCCCGAGACTCCAGGTGGGACGGCTCTGGCCCCCTGTTTCCCCCTTGCCTACCCTCCCTGGCTGTCCCCACATCCCACGTGGCTCTGCTCGGAAAACTCCAGCGGAATCACCCTGGCTGCCAAAAAAGCCGGACGGAGCCCGCCTCCCCACCCCCACCCTGGTTGTT
>SJXQ01006797.1:69949-131035 GCA_006408695.1 Aepyceros melampus | reverse complement strand
CGGGCCGGCCCGCCCCCTCCCCCGCGCCGCCCCGCCACCCCGCCGGCCCTGGGCGCCCGGCAGGAGCGGGATTACCTTGCTGATAGTGGCGAACTGCAGCCAGAAGCGCAGCTGGGACATGGTGATGGCAGGGTCTCTGGGAGGTGGTGGGAGCGGCTGCCTCATGACCGCGGGGGCTCAGCCCGGCCGGCCCTCAGCCCTCAGCCCTCAGCCCGCGCCCGCCCGGCTGCATTTGCATGTTGGTTTAGTCACCGCCGGCGCCTACTTCCCCTAAGGCCGGCTGACTTTCAGGAAATGATGCCTGCCTGGTAAGTCAGGGCGATTACTGGCAGAGTGCAGAGAATTACTGAACGGGGCGGATTCTAGCCACAGACGGCTGTCAACAATGCCGGCCTGCCGCCACCAGCCTGAACCCTGCTGCTGCCGGCCTGTACCTTGCTGCCCTGGCACCCTCCCTGCCCCAGCCTCAGTTTCCCCAAATTGCTGCCCCCCAGAGCCTGGGCCCAACTGCGCCTGGCAGGGACCATGGCTGTCCTGGGGGTGTCCATACCAGGAACTCAAAAGGGCATAGACCCCATGCTGTGGGGAGGAAACCAAGGCTGGCCCCTCCTGGGTCTGCCCTAGGTTCCTCAGTCTGTACCCTGACCTTCATTGCTGGTCCTGGCTGCCCTAGAGCTGACCTGCAGTGCCTGCCTCCCCAGGCGGCTTGGCCCAGGGCCTTTACCCATGCTGTAGCCTCCCCAACCGCCCACTTGGAAGGCCACCCTGGCAGGGCTCTGAGATCACACCTAGCTCCCATTCCTGCCTTGGCGAGGGGTTTCTGTCCTTCCCCCGCTCCATCTCCCCCTGCAACCTACAGCCCAGCACAGAGGGAGAGATACAAACAGGGCCAGCGGCTGGGGGCACAAAGCCGTCAGGCTAGGCGCCCCATCCTGGACTATTTCTTTTGATTACCCCCATCCCAGGACAGTTTGATGCTGGCTCATAACCAGGAGAAGCAGGTGGGCCTGTAGGCCTCCTTGCACCTGCCCAGTGCCCTGGGACTCTAGTTGGGGAGGGTCCCTGAGGTCAGGGGCACCTTGCCCGATGCTGCACCCCCACTCAGTCTGCAGCCCACAGCTGGGGAGGAGGTGGGGGGGCACATGGCCTGGAGGCCACTGCTGAAGGCAAGGAACATGTAGAAATGGCAACCAGGAGAGGTAAGGACATACACAGTCTGGCAACAGGGAAACACAAACTGAAACCAGCAGGACACACTCCACACCTGCCCAAATGGCTGGATCCATGAAGCCAGCAGGGACCAGTGTGGGAGGATGAGGAGAAACTGGAACCCCACACAGCAGGTGGGCTGTGAAATGGGGCAGCGTCCTGAGAAAAGTCACCCCACGACCCTGTGATTCCACTGCCAGGCACCCATGAGGGGCAATGGAGACACAGATCCACATGGAAACCCACACATGCACAGCAGCCAAAGGTGAACACTGCCACGTGTCCCTCCATATCTGGGAGCATCACTCAGCCATGGAAAAGAGGGAAGCCCTGACACTTGCTACCATGTGGACAGACCCCGAGAACACAATGCTCAGTGAGAGAAGCAGACAAAGGACACACAGGGTGTGCTTCCACTGATGGGAATCTATAACAAGCCAATCTACAGACATAGAGAGTGCCTGATTGTCAGAGGCTGGGGAGTCATTGCTAATGAAGATGGGGTTTCTTTTTAGGGTAATGGAATGTTCTGGAATTACATAAAGGTGGTAGTTGTACAGCTGTGCAAATATACTTTGGAGGAATAAATTTTAAGGTGTGTAAATTCTGTCTCAGTTTTAAAAAGAACTACTAGGAGACTGACATGAAAAGAAGACCCACAAAGGACAAGCACAAACTTTTGTTATTAGATTTCAGGGGCAGGAAACTGGTCGGATTGCCAGGAGTGGCTCACACTCTGTCCCCTGTATCTCATCACCAGATGGCTGGTCGTCCCTGTCTGGCATGGGGCTGTCTGGCTGCTGGGACGCTCTCGGGTCCCCAGGCCACCAGCGGGCTGGGTACGTAGGAGTGGGTGAGGCCCATGATGAGACCCTCTTTGGGGAGGGGTCACTGAGAAGTAGTCAACTAAAATGTGGTCATGCTGGAGTAACGGCTGGTGCCCTTACAAAAGGGAGGTCTGGACATGTACAAAGAGAAGACTGGGTGAAGATGGAAGTAAGAGGGGACACCTGGGGCCCAGGTGCTACAAGAGGCAGGACAGGCCCTCCCCTGAGAGGACCCCAGAGCAGGGGCCTTGGCAATGGAAGTGAACCAGGGGCTTCCCAAGGGAAGCAACTCTGCACTGGCCAGTACCAGGAGCTGTGAGAACTGCTGGCTGGGTAGGCGGGGCCTCCAACTATGGGAGATACACCCACAACACAGCAGATGATGCTGTTCCTCCCCCCAACCCGCATAGGATGCTGCGGAGAGTTTGCGAAGCACTTTCCCGAGCTGTGACCTCATCCTGTTTCCCAGAAGCCCAGCTGGCAAACGGACAGCGCCCTCATCCAGGCCCACCTGAGATGCCTGGAGGGACCCTCAGGGCACATGCTCACCCTGAGGACAGAGAGAGAAGGGCTCATTGCACTGCAAAGAGTCCCCTTCCCCAGGGCCTGGCAGAGATGCAAGGATCCAGGGAAGATTGTGAGGAAGAGACAGGGTAGCACCTGCTCCCGGGGGGCTGCAGGGAGCTGGGCACTGGGGGGCAGCAGAGGAGGGCGGGATGGTTACCCCTGCAGCCAGGACTCCAGAAAAACCAGAGTGGGGAGGACCAGAGGAGGGCCTGGAGGGGTAGGGGCAGCTGGAGGCACAATGCCTGAAGAGGTATCTGGAAGGCTGAGCACTCCCCCTCAGCCCGGACCCTAATAAGGCCCCAAACATCCTCCCGAGGAGATTCAGTCACATCTGGAACACACGTTCACAGCAAAGTCTGTATGCGTGTTCACACCAGCACGATTCACAGTAGTCGAAAAGCAGAAATGACCCACAAGTTCATCCACAGGATGCATATACACAATGTGGTCCCTCTACATAATGGAATATGATTCAGCCAGGAAAAAGGCTAAAGCCCTGACCCTGGCTGCCATATGGAGGGGCCTGAGAACACGATGCTCAGTGAGAGAAGCAGACATAGGAGGACACGTGCAGTGTGATCCCACTGATGGGAAACGTCCAGAACAGGCCGATCCACAGACAAAGAGTGGGTTCCTGGTTGTCAGGGGCTGGAAAGGGGTTGGGGGTGACTGGTCATGGAGGTGGGGCTTTCTTTTGGGGGATGGAATGTTCTGGATCTAGAGGTGATGGTTGTACAACTGTGAATGTACTAAAACTGCTGAATTTTAAGAAATGCAAATAATATTTCAATTTAAAAAATGAAGAATGAAGAAAAGCCATATCCCCCAAACACATAGTACACCCTGGGCCTGGAGACCCCACATGGGGCCCCTTGAGCTGTCAGGGGTGTAGGGGTCTGGGTGGCTTAGTGCCAACCGTGGTGCACAGTGGAGGGACTCAGTGGACGGTGCCCCAGCAGGGGTCTAAGTCAACCCATCAGCAACAAGATACACTGACACAGGGCCTTGGAGTTGATATGTTATGTCTGTGGGCTTCCCACTAGGGACTCTGACCCCTCCCAGCGTGGGGCACTCTGTAGACACCTAATTGGTTCTCCCCGAAGCCTCAGCACACATATGGGGGCACACAAGTGTAGTCATGTGGGTTGTACCTATGACGTTGGCCTTGGCCGTGTAAGCTGGCACATGTAACACGTAGGGCAACTGGGTGAAGCAGTGAGAAGAGTGGAAGCATCAGTCACTCAGTTGTGTCCAACTCTTTGCGACCCCAAGGACTATAGGCCATCAGACTCCTCTGTCCATGGGATTTTCCAGGCAAGAATACTGGAGTAGGTTGTCATTTCCTCCTCCAGGTAATCTTCCTGATCCAGGGATTGAACCTGGGTCTCTTACACTGCTGGCACATTCTTTACCATCTGAGCCACAAGGTGAGGCAGGGTGCTCAGGGATTTTCTGTATCATTTTGGCCACTTTGCTGTGAATCTAAGATTTTTCTTTTTTTCTATTTTTTGGCCACACCATGTGGCATGCAGGACCTTACCTCCTGACCAAGGATGGAACCCACATCCCCCTGCATTGGAAGCAAGGAGTTCCAATCTAGCGGACTGCCAGGGAAGTCCTTGTAAGGCTAAGACATTTTAAAGTTCATTGTGTTTCACAAAATCTTTCAAACATACAGAAAAGAGTATCAGGGATGAAATTTTCAGCAGACCCCTCCCTGGCTGGAACTAGGGCCCCTGGCTGTGGTGGTTCAGCGGGTGCCTGGTCTGACGGCCAGGACTGTCCAGACAAAGAGAGCTACCTCCAAGTGGGAGCCAGACTGACCTCTTGCCCTAGACCCCCTGAACAAATTCCCTCAGCTGTAGATCCCTCCCAGGTAACTGGTCCATGGGGACCCCACACAGAGGCAGGCTTGACTCCACCAGGTCCTGGGCTCAAGTTGGCTGTATGGAGCCTCCAGGGAACTGCTCCAGGCCCCAAGGGAAGGTAGGGGGAAGCTTTCTGCTAGAGGGCTATGAGGGTCACACAGCTCCCCAATAGTCTTTCCCTTTTCACTTTGGCCAGCAGGAAACTCAGGGCTCAGGTTTAGTTACCAAGGGGATGTGTTAGGGGCTGCAGGTGCACACCCACTGCCTGCCCCCAGCCCAGGTCTGCACTCCCCATTCCAAAACTCCTTCTGACATAATAACAGGAGCAACCGCTTCTGATATGTGTCATGGGCCTCGTAAGGGCTTCATGTGATGAAGCGGCTGTAATAAGACTACCCCAAACTCCAGAGCTTACAACAGCACATTTACTACTTTATGGTTCTAGAGGTCGGAAGTACGAGATGGGTTCATGGGACTGGTAACCTCTGGAGGCTCCAGTGGAGCACTGGCTCTCTGCTTTTCCAGCTTCTAGAGGTACCGCATCCCTGGCTCGCAGCCCCTCCCTCCATCCTCACAGCCAGCAGAGCAGCGTCTCCTGTCTCTATGCCTCTGACCCTCTACCTCCCTCTTATAAGGACTCTGTGATGACACTGGGACCCCAGGGGTCAACCCCATTTCAGGGGCCTTAGCTTAATCCCCCTACAAAGTCCCCTCTGCCCCATGAGGTGACATGTCCACAGGTCCCAAGATAAGGATGTCTTTGGGGCTGTCCCTGTGCCAGCCACCATGCGATGTCACTCAGTCTGAACCAGGAGCAGAATGGACCCACCAGGCGGGAGCTGGGCTGGGAACAACTTTGAACACCAGGCCCACTCTGGACTCTGTCCTGCTTTTGGCTACAGGCACAGGGGTTCCAGGGGAGATGGAGGATGCTGACGACAGAGTCAGACCCTGGCTGCACTATGGTCTCACACCTGTGTGACCCCATGGTCAGCAATGGGGTGAGAGCTCATTTGAAGACGTTTCACTGCTTTAGTCGGCCCCCGCATGGGAGACTGGAGGGTGAATGGGCTGCAGCTACACTCTGTGAGCTTCTGTGGGGTGGATGTATGACCTCCAATGTGACCTCCAATGACCTCCAATGAGGGTGCTCTTTCCCACCTGCGGCAAGAAGCGGATGCAGTGCCCCAGGAGATTCTTGGCTTGGAAGCCATGTGAATTCTCGACAGAGCCCAGGAGGCAGTGGAAGCGGCGAGTGGTATGGGGAGCAAGGCCCCTGAGAGGCTGCAGGAGCTGGGTCAGCCCACAAAGGCTTCCGCTGGCCCTGGACTTGGCATGGCCCAGGCCTCATCCATCCAGTACAGGATGTCCCAGCAAAGGAACAAGTCTGGACATGGAGTCAGGCCCTGGACCCAGTGGACAAGAGGCCCATCAGCTGCCAGCCCACAGCTAGTGAATGCCCAGAGACGAGGGCCCATGGCAGATGTCCTGGGAGTGTGAACCCACCAACCTTCCTCTTCTGGTGGTCAATGGTGTCCTTACGGACCAGTCGCTCGCAGTGGAAACGGCAAATCCTTCTAGAGAGTCTGGGAGGCTAGACTCCTGTCCCCACCCCACTATCCTTGCCCTGGGGGTCTCAGGTGTCCCCAGGGGCAGGCTCTGCTCCCCGGGCCACAAGACCATCAAGTCACCTCCTGGGCAGCCATAAAGGTCACTGATGAGTAGCTCAAGTGATAGACATATCTCGCGTTTAGGGCAGGCGTCCAGGACATGGCTTGGGGGCAACGCCTCCAGGCTCTGGGATCTCCCTGCCACCCCAGTGCCCAGGTTCTGCCTCCCTCATCACATACCTCCCCACGCTGTATCTCTACAGGGACTTCTGGCAAGGTTAGGGCCACTCTAACCAGGATGACCTCAGCTCTATCTTTACTAATTGACCCACAAAGTCCCGACAGCCAAGTAGGTTCTCATCCTGAGGTCCCAGGAAGATGCGAATTTGGGGGGATATAGTCACCACAGCACACACCCCCACCGCCCCATCTAGCTCTCTGGCCAGTCCTGCTGGCCCTTAGTGGATGTAGACCAGTCGGAAGGGCCTTGGCCTGGGTCCATGCGAGTCCAGTAGGCCTGGACTGGCCTGTGTGTGCCATGGCCTTCCTCAGCACAGAAGGAAACCTGAGCACCTGACACCCCAACCCCAGCCAGGCCACTGGATGGTCCCCAGACTGTGCGCTGAGTCTGCCCAGACACAGGAGCCACTTGGGGGCTGAGGATTCCAAGCTTCCAAGGGAGACTCAGCACCACACAGCCCCTGTTGCCCCTACTTCCTGCCCCCAGGTGGGGGTCACCCTGGCACTAAGGCCCCCCCAGGGCGGCACTGGGCTTCTTCCCGCAGATCCCTCTGCAGCTCTCAATCAAGGGCTGCTGTGTGAAGGGAAGCGTGGCACCACCTGTGAAACCCCTGGACGTGGCATGGGCATTGTGGACCCACCAAGGCGCCCGAATGGAGAAAGAGCATGGACAAAGCACTTGTGATGCGGCCTGTGACCTGCACGCAGGTGAGAGTGACAGCAGATGGGCCCTTGGCCTCAGTGACGTGACCTCTGACCCAGTGCCCCTGCTATGGAAAAGTTACACCCGCTATCCCCCAACACAAGCCCCGTCCACTGGCACTCACACCTCCAAAAGGTGCAGGCTCAGCCAAGGTCTCCTACCTGAGGAAAATCACTGCTCTTTGGCGGGAGCTGGGGGCGGTGGCCGCGGGGCCATAGCTGGGGTCCGTGCAGGGCTGGCCCATGATGAAGGAAGAATTCATGAACTGGCTGCAGGAGGAAAAAGGAAGCTGAGCTGGTGGGCGTGGTGGGACTCTGCCCACCCACCCAGCATGCAGGACAGAGGTGAGGGTCACAAGCTTGCAGGAACAATTCTGGCACCTCAGAAACTCTGCTTAGGAAGGGCCCACGTGCCCATGTCCCCAGGTATGGAACTCCAGAAAAACCTTGAGACTCTGGCTGCATGTTCTTTTCATGGCCTTTGCACGGGCCATTCCTTGGCCGGATTCCAGGCCTGCTCCCCACCCGGCAAACTCCTATTTATCCTTCAAAACCCAGCTTGCCAATCCCCTTCACAGAGAAGTTGCCCTCCAGGCTCCTTTCAGCCCTGTAGTTTCTCATTGCCCATATGATGTCCCCACAGTGGGACCCTCCCTGGCCCCCTTGTCCCCACTACTGCTGCTTGTCTCCCTGGAGGGTTCTCGTTAAGGGAAATCACAGCAGGTCAGTCTAAGGCTTGGGTCTCAACCCTCCTGATTGGACACTGAAGCCCCACTCCCCGACTGAGAGCTCTGGTTCCATTTAGCCCCGACTGTGGAATGGAGAGGCAAAGTGAAGCCCCTATGGGTGGGGGCCCCCTAGCAGGACCCTAGGAGCTGGACACTTACTGGCTTTCGCTGGAGAAGGCTGGGTATGTCGTGGGCGAGAAGCTGTTCCACCAGGGGTAGTGCAGCATGGTGTCCTATGACAAAGCAGTGGGCATCAGGGGAGGGAGTGGTGGGGCAGGGTCCCTGGTCCCCCCACTGCCCTGGGGCAGGGTCCAGAGGGCACTGAGCCCCTCTCCCACCAGGGGCCTCCCAGTAGGTTCACTGTGCCTCCGTTTCCCCAGAGGGCCAGGGTGAACAGGAAGGTCCATAGAATGTGACTGGCTCAGAGAGGGAGCACATGACCCCAACCAGTCAGAGCCTTCCCTGGGATTTTATACTTGGAGCCGTGGGAGTGACACCACCTTCAGAAGGCAGGCTTGGGGGACCTGACTGGTCCCAAGATGGGTCCCTATGGAGGCTAGCCAATCAGAGCCTGAGAAGAAGGTCCTGGGAGATTAGCCAGGAGCTTCCCAGGCCTCATGTAAACTGATGAAGGAGATGACACTCCTACTCAGGCAGTGCAGCAGATAATACAGAACTGCCAGATAAGATATAGAACAGCCAGTGAAACCTGGCCAGTGAAATTGGAATTTCAGATAAAGAAAAGATAGCTCTTAGAGTCAATACTGTGGGTCAGTCCCAGTGTGGCCTGAGGGGCCACCCCCATGTTCAGTGGCCCGAGAGGGACAGGCTCTGTGCACAGCCCAAGAGCCTGTTTTGTGGGTTCCGACTGCCCAGAGAAAAGCTCAGCCCCCACGCAGCACCTCCCTGTACTCAGGTCCCCATCTTGGCCCAAACATCCTCCCCCGGATTCCAGTATCTCAGCCCCTGTGGTCCCCATGTGCTGTCCCTGCAGAGCTCGCTTCCTGGCCCATGGCTGGCTTCCTGGGTCACCACCATGGGACATGGCAAGAGCCTACTGCCTGCAGAAGAGCTCTGTTGTCTGCAAACCTGCACGTGCTGGGGCTTGCTCTGACCCAGGAATTCTATTCCAGAAGCACTCCCCCAGGGACTCATCCAGGAGCGGGGAGAAAACACAGTGGCACTATTTATAGCAGCAGAAAACTAGAGTCGCCCCAAAGGCCCAACAACGGGGAAATAATTAAGCAGACGATGGGACGCTGAGGAGGAGGAATCCTGAAGGGTTATTAAGAATGACAGGCACAGGCTCCAAGCCCACGAAACAGAGAGACATGGCATGTGAGGAAGGAACACACCTCATGCCACAAGTCAGAGAGGGCATGGGTGGGCAGAGGCTTGGAGAGAGGTGGGGCTGAGGAGGCAGGGCCCCTGTGGGCATAGCTGGATGGGCACAGATGTGCCTGGGGGAAGGCCTGGCCTGAGGCTGTGGGGGGTCTTCAGCTGGATTGCTTTCGCTCCTTCCGCACCAAACAGTAAGGCCTGCTCGACTTGACCTGGTGCTGTGCTCTGCCATGTCAGGGTGCCTCGTGGGCACAGCCAGGCACGGGGTGGATCCTGGGTTTGTGCACGACCTACAGCCCCGTCTGATGCTACACTTGGAAGTCTGGGGTGTCTCCTGACAGCTCTGGGCCCTTGACCTGGAACTCTGCGTTGCTCCAGAGGCCTAGTGCCCGGCCTCTCTGAACCCCAAGCTGGATCCTTGCTCTCTCCCCCTGCCGACCTTTCCCTCCCATCCCAGCAGGTGTCGGGAGAAGACATGCCCGAATGTACCTGCTACTGCTGCTGCGCCCACGCAGCCCACATCCCACTTGCTTCCCCTGCCGAGCAGCTCAAGTCTCCCCACTAAGACATTCAACTTCTTTTCTTTTCTGCAGGGAAGGGGCCCTGTTCTGCTGCAAGCAGGCCGGACTCACTGGAGTATGCCAGCCCCCTCTCTGTGCAAGGCCTCCATACCCTCTGTGATATGAGGAGGCCCAGCACCCACAGTCGTTCTATCACTTGTGGTTATTTACTGCAGCCGTCAGAGCTCAGATGCAAGTGAGCTGTCCCTCGGCAGGTGGAAGCATAAACCAACCGTGGGACATGCAGACGATGGAAAGAAATGGGCTGTGAAGCCATGGGAAGACTCAGGAGAGCCTTGCACGCACATTATTAAAGGGAAGAAGCTGGTCTGAAAAGTCTACACAGTGTCCTAGTGTCCACCCTAGGATTCTGAAAAAGGTGAGCCTCTGGAGAGAGGATGGGGCAGGGGGGTAGGGTGGTGACACTGCTCTGTAATGCCAACCAGTAGATGTGGGTCACCTGACATCTGTCAAAACCCACAGAACACCTAGCAATAAAAGTGAACCAAATGTCACTATGGTCCTCAGCAGTGATGCTGATGGGCACCGGCTCCTGGGCTTAGCACCCTGAGGACCCTGAGACACTAACAGAGGGGAGGAGAGCAGGGAGGGTTGCATGGGAACTTCTGTGCAGTTTTCCCATGAACCTAAAACTGCTTCAGAAATAAAGTCTTGAAAAATAAGGAGAAAGAAGTGCTGTGGCAGAGTGGATGAGCATGATTGGCCGGCATTCCCAGCCATTGACATCTCATGGGTGGGGGCAGTCACCCAGGCCGAGCATTCCCAAGGGCCAGCTGTGGTCCTGGCATCAGAAACCTTACAGCAAATGTGTGAGGGACTCGGGGGTGGCGCATGACCCCCAGAGGGTCTTCCCCACACACCCAGGGCTAGGGCTCACCTGGACGCTGGGCCCACACAGCGGGGTCTGCAGCGGCGGCGGGCTATACAGGACGCTGCCAGCTGGTGGGGCCTCGTGTGGAGGGAGCTCCCCGTCCATGGTGGGCCCCACTGCCAGCATCAGGGGGCTCCAGGAGCCAGGCTGCAGGGGCAGCTATCTGGGCTTCTTGCTCCGCGGTGGCGGCATCATGACCTGGGGAAAGATAGGCATGTCCCAAGGTTGCCTTCCAACCCCAAAGGGTGGGGAAGGGTGCCTCTGAGGACAGTGGGCTGAGGGCGGCAGGAACCCTAGGGAAACCCTCAGATGACCCTGGCCCACCTGACTACCCCACCCACACGAGGTCTGTGCTGGGGAATCCATCAGCTGCCCCGTCACTCCCTCCTAGGCAAATGGCCGAGACCTCCAGGATGAGGGCAGCCCCTTGTGGGTGGAGGCCCCACTGTACTCCCACCCTTGCTCTCAGGCCCCTGAATCCTATGGGCTCCGGGGCCGCTCCCGCCACCCACAAATGGAACCTTGAGCCCTGGGAGCCTAGCGTGAGCCACAGGGACACACCCCCAGATCTGTGACTAGTGTCTGGAAGAGAAGAGGTTTAGCCAACTGGCAGCTCTGAGCTGGAGGAGCCACAGGGCCACGGGGAGCCCCATCCTACTGCAGCCAGGTCAAGTGTGGCGAGGCTCTCTGGGCAGCTGGGCTGAGCCAGGAGGAGCCCCCAGACCCGGGTGGGGCTAGGTAGGGTCACATAGGGTCCACTGACAAGGGAGGCAGACACATAGCTGGGGAAAGCACAGGGGATAACCCAGCCCCATGTGATCTCCCCACCCCGCCATGCCCACCTGCCCATGGCCTGGGTAGGACCGACATACTGCAGGCCACATCGCCAACGGAGGGTGGGGACCCCAGGCTGACTGAGCGCCCCTCAGGACAAGGCCTCGAGACGTTAATCACCCAGAGAGGCAGGAAGGGGAGGCGGCTGCCACTCCCAGCCAAGCCCTGAGTGAAGAAATCCTCAGGACTTCCAGTAATCTCTGCCACACGGAGTCTTGTGCAATCCTGCGGGGGGCGGGGAGAGCCGCCTGCACCCACTCGCTGCCCGTGAGTGCCTCACCCGAGGTCCAGAGGGACAGGGGCTGCGTCCAGCCCTTCAGGAAGCCTGTGGGGGCTGGGCTGCCCAGCCTCGGCTAGAGAGGCTGGCAGGACGCCAGTCCCCCCGGCTCCCAGCAGGACCTGGCGGCACCAGGAGGAACACATGGCTGCTCTGGGACCCATAGCCTCGGTCAAGCGGATGGTCAAACCCAGCTCCATGTCTAAGGGTTGGATAACCTCCAAAGATTCGGGGCCCAGAGCTCCGTGAGCCTCAGTCTGATCATCAGGAGAATGGGCTATTTGGGCATAAGGCTTGTCAGGAGCTCCACGTAACCTGGAGCCTCCAAGACCTCAAGCCACTCAAGTGACCACAGCTATCACAGAAACCCTTAATTCAAGCTCCTTGATTTAAGAGACTCCTCAACAGGTCTACATGGGGCCAATCCTATACTCACTCCCAGGCGCTTCTCAGCTCCACACCTGCAGAGGCTGGGGCTGCTCCCTTGGGAAGCACCATCCAGAGACTATGGCCGAATGGCACAGGAGGGGGACCCCTGGGCTGTCCTTGGGGTGCATAGAGCCCCAGGGACCCTCACTGGCAGCAGGCCAGGCCTGCACTACACCCATTCTGAGTGTCTGGCCCCGCAGGCTCAGGCCCCACACTGCAATCCAGGGCATGACGTCCTTCAGAGGAAGAGGCTGTCCCCTTGGGGAGGGCTCTCTATGCTCCATGGGGGAGTCATGACTGGAAGGGGGGTTCCTGTGACAGGACTTGTCTGTCCTGTCCTACCAAGACATGCGGGGGTGGGCATGCCCTGGGGACCCTAGAAGTCTTCTCTGACCAAGCAGAGCATTCAGACCTAGACCTGGAGGGGTTGTGGGGAGGGGAGCAACGGGGCTGCGGTCAAGAAAGCTGCTGGGGATTGTGAACCCAAATGGGGGGAGGGGACATGGTGCCACCTGGGGGCTGGCAGCACCTCACCCGGCTACACAGTAACCTCGGAGCTAGCAGTTCTGCTCCACGTGTCCACCCGGGGGGAATGGAGACACGCCCACACAGCAACCTGAACACTCACATCCACAACAGCCAGAGGGTACATACAGCCCAAGTGTCCCCCAGTGGATGATGGATCGACACACGTGTCCCTCCACACCTAGGACCATCCCTCAACCACAAAAAGGGGTGAAGCCCTGACACTTGCTACCACGTGGATGGACTCTGAGAACACAATGCTCAGTGAGAGGAGCAGATACAGAAGGACACACAGGGTGTGATTCTACTGATGGGAAATGTCCAGAACCGGATACTCCACAGACACAGAGAGTGGGCTCCTGGTTGTCAGGGGCTGGGGTGGGGCCAACACTGTGCCCAGCACCATCCCCACACCCCCAGAGACCACCCCTACAGGTCGCCATCCTTGGATGCCCAGACCCAAGGTCATCTCTGGGCCCCACCACCAACTTCAGCCCACTTCACCCTGTTGCATGCTCAGTCCTCCCATCCCCTCGCTTTCTGACCTCTGCTGAGCGGCCCCAACCTGCCCACCTCCCTGGGGTCAGGACAGCATTACCAGCTCCCAAGCTTCAGAGGCTGCACTCCCCGGGTATGAAGGAGGCCGGGCCATAGCATATGTTTGTTGAGACGCGAGCCCCATGGCACGTGCGGCAGGGGTGCTCGCAAGGTGCTCTTGGGGAGGGGCCCACACTTCCCCAGCTTTGAGTTGCAGGATTTCCTTTTGAGATCACATTTCAAATGAGTTACTGTACAACAGAAAGATCAAGGAATTGGTGGCCTAGACAGGATGATGGTGGGGCAGGGAATGGAATGTGGGAAGAAGCCAGGTCTGGGCAGCCTGATCCCCGGATGCACCCAACTGGTGGGTGACCACGGCCACCCCTGCCTCTCGGCTGAGCCCACTTCATCTCAGTGCCTTGGCCAGACCTCAGTGCAGGACCAGTGCCCCAGGGTGGGCCATTTGATGCGCACTAAGGGCTCAGCCCCCCAGGCACCCTCGGAACCAGCCACCAGGACCCCCGCCTGGTGGTGCCTGGGCCCTGGTGGTCATGTGTTACCAGGCCCCCCAGGAACCCCCTCTCCAGGCATCAGGGACCTCCCAGTCTCCCCCAGGTCGCAGAACAGCAGTCCCTCTGGCCACCCCTCAGCTAGACTCTTGAGCATTGGCCCTGGGATCTGGAATGGAGGAATGAGTGGTGGGGCTGGTGGGGGCAGTGGCCTGGGTGGAATCAGGGGGCCGGGTCTGGGATGTCTAGGGGAGGGCTGGTGTGGGGAGGCCCCTTCTTGCCCTGCTGGTCAGAGAAAGCCTAGGGTCAGTCCCCCACAGGGGTACTCGGAGAGTCTCTTCTGCTCCTGATAGAGGGGTCCAGCCAGGTCAGGATGTGCTGCAGTCGGACGGGCAGAGGGGCAGGGAAGGTCAGGCAAAGGGAAGGAGCTCTGTTCTGGGGGCACTGGCCACGCCCCGAAGTCTCAGCTGTGCTGGCTGGCATAGCTTACTCTGTCAGGACCCCCAGAAGGGCACAGGCACCTGAATGGGCCTGTGGGTGGGCCAAAAAGGGAGGGGGTGGGTCCCAAGGAAAGCCTCAGGGGCCCCTCCTCACTGACTTACCAAGCCAGGTATTCAGGTGGGACACATGGGGATACAGGGCCAGCTGGTGGGCAATGAGGGCTCAGGGCTATGGAGGAGGGCCCAGCGTGTGTGGGCAGAAGTGACGGACAGGGGAGGCATGCTGGAGAGAGGGGTGACGCCCAAGCTCAGGTCCACCAGGAAAAGGCCCTCACTTAGAAGCAGGCTTATCACAGACAAAAGGACTTAAGATGGGGTGGTGGGACCTGTGTCTTTACAAGAGGGAAATCTGGACACAGAGACCCTGGGAGTGGCCATGTGGCAATGGAGGCAGAGACAGGGGTGCTGTGCCCACAAGGCCAGGACAGCAAGGACCGCAGGCCACGCCAGGAACTGGGGGAGGAAGAAAGGACCCTCTCCTTGGAGTGGGTGGAGGGAGCACCGTCCTGCTGCACCTTGATCTCAGACAGCTGGTCTCCAGAACTGGGAGAGTAAATCCCTGTGGTTTAAGTTGAGCCTGTGGTCAGCTGTTACAGCCGCCCATGGACGTTCAGATGGAAGGCAAAGACAAACCCTAGCTGGAGGAGAACCAACCCCAGACCCAGGTGACAGTGATGTTTGCGGAGATGAACATTTATGCAGAAGCGGAGACCCTCAGGCCGAGTCCTACGGGCACAGATGCAGGGCCACCTGCACTGATTGTGTCTGTGCCCGTAGACCTGTGCACTAGCAGGCACAGACCCGCTGGCCCAGGGTACTCTGAGGGCCGACTGCGGGCCAGGTGCTTCTCAAAGCAGCTCCCACACCTAGAGGGCCACCTCAAATCTATAAGGACCTGTCAGAGTCTCACAGCCCTCGGGAAGCCAGTCAGCACCTCTGCCAGCTCTGAGGACACAGCTTAGGGGCATGGAGCCCTTCATACCCAGTCAATGGCCCAGAAGGGAAGGGGGATAAGGACAAGGAGCTTCTTTAGTCACAGCTGGAAATGCTGAGCCTAGGTCTCGGGGCTCTGATCCCTGGTCCCCACTCTCTGGTGCAGTCCAGCCTTATCAGGAGAGAGTCCACAGGATGGCAATCCAGCTGGCCTCCCCTTGCAGCTGATGGACCTTCCAACCCGCATCCATGTGGACAGGTTTGGAGTGGCTGCCCATGATGACAGGGCATATGCATAAGGCTTCTTCTTCTGGGAAGTGCCGGCTCAGGGCTTGTGTTTATTCGTGGTCTTGCAAAGGCTTTAGATACACTGAGCTTGTGGTCTCCTCAGACCCCCGGATCTTCCTCCCCTGAGTGGACATTAAGCTGAATCCCGCAGGCCTGACATCCTAGTCCTTGGACACTGATGTCCAGGATCGGCAGGGAGAAGAGTCTGTTCCTCCTGACGCTTGCTGCTTGATGACAAGAGTCTCAGGCCAGCTGGCACACCAGGTCCCTCTGCCCAGCTCCTTGGAGAGCCCAGAGACGGAGAGAGGAGGGTGCTCCCCACGGCTAGATCACACTAGTCCTGGGTGAGTGGTCAGACTGGCCAGCGCCCTCCTTGGGCTTCGATGGTCCAGCCTGGTGCCAAGAACATCACAAGAGACCTTCGCCCAAGCCAAAGGGCACCCCTGTGCCGCAGGAGGAAGGGCCTGTGCTGGGAAGAGGGCAGACACTCCTAAGTCGCAACAGCAGGGGCCCCAAGACCCACCAACAGGCCCATGTCTGCTTTTCCTGTGCAGATGAGCATCCACAAACTCAAATCCTCCCCCAGGCCTGCAGGTCAGATGTCCAAGCAAGCTTGCCAGCCTTGGCTCTGGATCTCCCAAGGTTGGCTCAGCGCTGACACTGCCAGCAGGACAGAGCTCTCCAAGGGGCTGCCCCATGGTTAGAGCAGCCGCAGTCGCAGCACACAGATGCCCCTGAGCTCTGACCCTCCGTCCCTTTCGGCTTCATTGGAGAGAGTCCTCGGCTCATGAGGACCCCGTGCTGATGCTGGAGCCCCAGGGACCCAAGGTCACCCCATCTCAGGGCCCCTAGTTTAATCCCACCTGCGAAATCCCTTTTTATGTGAAGGGACACATCTGCAGGTCTCAGGATCAGGACAGGGGTATCTCCGGGGCCCTTACTGAGCTGACCCCAGAACACAGCTAGGACACAGCCCATGAGTGGACAGGTGGGTGGTAGGGCTAGGCACGGTAAGACCCCAGAGGTGCCTGGGGCGGTGAAGCCCCCAGTGGCCCCTCATGGGGCAGCCTCTTCAGGGCCCCGGAGGAGCTGCAGGCTGGCGGGGCCTTCCCCCCTTCCTCAGTGCAAGAATGTGCTGGGGCATCTAGATGGGCAGGTTCTGCAAGTCGAGTGGCAGGTCTAGATCTGGTGGGGGCAGCTGCACTCCAATTCTGTCCCAGCATGGGGCGCCTTCCTCCAGGTTCCCACAGTGAAGATCACCCATCCCCAAGGGTGTCCCGGACAGCCCCCGACGCCCACCTGGGGGCTCGCTCCCTCTGAGTCCTGCTCCCCAGACAACAGGCTGAGCTCTCAAATCTGATGAAACCCCTCCTCAAATCCCCGGTCAGCTGACATATCCCAAGCGACAGCAGAAGGACCCCCACAGGGCTATGGATGAGTGGTAGGGAGGGGTCTCTTGCCCCACTTTGCAGCTACCAGGGCAGAGCCACACCCCCAAGCTGGGGAAGAGTGGCCCTGGTGGCACTGATCTTTGAGGACACACCCAAATGTTCAGAACAGGAGAGGGCTCAGGGGCGGAGTGCTCAGGCTTGCCCACCCACCCCCGCCCCCACTGTCACAGCTCCTGGATCAGCCTTCCCTCACTGCACCTCACCTCCAGGGGGGCCCTGGCTCCTGTTGGCTCTGGGCATCTCTGAGCGGGACTCTCACTCCATCCCAGTTTGACTCAGAGCCACACAGGCTCCCTGCCCCACAATACTACTCCTCCCCACTTCATCCCCACTTCCTGGGTCAGCCTCTGACCCCAGGCTGCTGTGACTCCCGCCCACCTGGACTCCCGGGAAATGCCAGGCGCCAGCCTTCCAGGATGTGGCTGGGCAGGAAGGCCAGAGAGGCCACTTTCGGTTTCACTTGGGGACGGAGGCCAGGCTGGAAGCACCTGCCCCTCTCTGGGGCTGAGGGGAGGCTGGGCAGCACCTGGCATGGAAGGGGTGCCTGAGGACCCAGGGAGGTGCTGGGTGACCACTGCTTCCCCCTCCACCCCCTGCAGGGGCAAGTCAACACTTCCTCGAAGTGTCCCAGCATAGCTGGCTGTGGACACCCTTTCTGCCCCATGGGCAGCACAGGGGGAGTGTAGGGCTGACCGGAGAGGAGTCACTGTAATGGAAGGGTGGAGGGGGTGGGGCTGGGGAAATGTGCCAGGTATACCAGCCAAGCGGGAGCCTACAGGAGGGTTAGGGCACTACCAGCTACAGCTACCAGGATGCCTCCTTCCAAAGGGCCAGGCTTCAGGGAGGGGCTCCTGGACCTCCTACTGCCCATACCTGGCTCAGGCACCCCTGTACCAGGAGCCTGCCTCCCCACAAGCCCACTTCCTGCCGGCAGCTGTCAGGGCAGAGCTGGGGCTTGGGGAGCTCCCAGGGGAGTCTTGTTCACCCTCCATAAAACAGGGAGATGGCACCTCCTCTGACCTCTTCATGGGGCCAGCCGACACCCCCACCCCAGGCCAGGCCCTGCTGTCTCTCTGTTTTATGGAGACACAATTCACGTGCCATACACTTCATCCATCTAAAGTGAATAGCACAGTTGCCTTCAATACATCCACAGACTTGTGCAACCACCACCTCCATCTAATTCCAGAACATTCCATCACCCCAAAAGGAAAGCTCACTCCCATCAGTAGTCTCCCCCACGGCCTCCCCAGCCCCTGATAACCAGGAACCCACTCTCTGTGTCTGTGGATCTGCCTGTTCTGCACATTTCCCACCAGTGGAATTGCACCCTGTGTGTCCTGTGTCTGCTTCCCTCACCGAGCATTGTGTTCTCAGGGTCCATATCACCATATATAAATGACAGGCTTTAGCAGTGGGTACCTGGGCCAACCCAGAGCATCAGAAATCGCCCTCACCCGAGTCACCCACTTGAGGACAGGGCAGCCACAGCCCCCAGTGAGGGAGGCTGGTGGCTGTCACCATGGCAGGAAGATGCAGAAAGTTGGCTCTGTCCCAGCCCTGCTCAGCTGGCCCACGGAGGACTGACCTGCCAGCAGCAGGGGAGAGGGCAGTTCCAGGGGGGAAGGGGCCCACGGACACCAGGCCGTATCTAGGCTGGGCAGACAGGGAGATGGTGGGCGAGCAGGGCTGGCCAGGCTTGGGCCTGAGTGACCTCGCTCCTGGCCATCCCAGGCGGCTGGCTGCAGCGAGCCCTCCCCGCGCCTGACCACGCGGCCCTTGGCTGCGGAAAAGCAGCTGGAGACACTCCAAGCTGACCCACTGACGGATCGCACGTACGCAAGGCACACATGCATGCACTCTCACATGTATGCACACAGGCGACACCACGCACACGTGTGCACACAGCACTCACACGTGACACACACACACTCCAGCAAGTACGTGCACCACTGCACATATGTGTGTCCACAGACACACACTGGCACATACATGGGCAGACTCACACACACACACCCTGGACCTGTGCGGCTGCCCAGGGGGCCCGTGTCCCCACTCTTCGTGTCAGCCTCTAGGTGCCCCAACTTCTCCATGACCTGACCCCACATGAGGAACAGGCAGATCCCGCCCCGCCAGCAACTGTGAAAGCTTCACGGGGCGGAGGCCCTGTGAGGAGGGAGGCAGCCTCTGGAGACTGGACACAGTCGCCTCTTTATTCCCAGCCGGCTTGCTCATGAGGCCAGAGCCCTCTGCTGGGTCAGCGTTTCCGGCCCAGCCCGTTGGTTGGCGGGGGTGGGGTTGGGGGGGTGCTCTGAGACTTTACTAGAACCGAGCTGGGCCAGCCAGCTGGTCATGTCCCAGTGGAAGTCCAGCCTCCGTTCCCCACCCCACCAAGGGTCAGGGTGGTCAGGCAGCTGGAGAGACCTGGCCCTGGGCTGCTCACCTAAGGCCAATGCTGCCCCACCCCAACTTTAAAGCCAACTGCCTCCTCTGTGCTCTGCCACACGGGCTCCCCTGGAAACAAAGCCCCTCACCCCCTTATCAAAGCATAGACATCTCCCCCAAATGTGTGCGCGCGCGCGCGCGCACACACACACACACACACACACAGCAGGTCTGGCTCCAAACAGGTGTGAGCAGATGTCTGTCAGAGGCACTGAGTTAAACAAAGGGCCCTCCCGCCCTTTGAAATCCCCAAATGCCTTCCCCTAGGTTCTCAACATTGGCTGTCCCTGGGGATAGCATCTCACACTTGTCAGACTCCCCTGGGTCTATCCGATGCCCACCTGGGTCTCCCTGGCTCAGAGGTGTCCAGGGATCACCCATCTCCTGCCCACTCACCCAGGGCCCAAGCAGACAGCCCTGAGGAGCCATCACCCACCTCTGGGGACTCCCTTAGGAAAATACAGGGCCTTTGGAAGAAAAAATGCAGATGGGCAGGGAGTGGCCTCCCCAGGCTGCCCAGCAGGCCCAAGTCTCAGCCCAAGGATGGGGTACACAGCCACTCTGCTTGCAGTGTCTGTAACTGTTGAGCTCCCCCCACAGCCAGGTACACAGAGTCCCAGGCAGGGACACAAAATCAGGGTCAGATCCAGCTCAGGTTGTCTAGCCTGGAGAAAGGGTGGGCCTGACCTCTACAGACTTCCCTGGAACAGCCTCTGACAGGTGGCCCTTCTTCCCTCAGGACTCTGGGAAGAGTCCACTTGCCTCGAATCTTTCCTACAGGGACAGATCCACCACACTGGCCTTCGGGTTGGGTCACCTGGCCTGGCAGGAGGTAGGCAGGCGCCCACCAGCAGTCTGTCCAACACCAGCCCCCCTCATCACAGGTGCAACATTCACCACCCCTCCAACTGCCAGCAGGCTTCCTCCCAGACTGCTTCCAGCCCAGGTGCAAACAGAGGGGACCATACCTGGCCAGTTAGGCAGCAGACAGGCAGAAAGGAGGCCCAGAGCAGGCAGGACTAACACACTTCCCACACTCAGCTCTCTCTCCCTTCCCAGAATGTAACAACATGATGCTAGACACTCCTGCCTAGCTATCCACGCCTCTGCTCCCAGGCACCAGCTTCTCCCCACCAGTGCTCTGGTGCTGGGAGGACACCTCACCTTCCCCATCAATCGACACAAGCTACTGCTCCACAGGCTCCAGGTCTCGGCAGCCTTAGGTGGGGGCCGCCTCTGCCCACCAGCGCTCCTCGCCCAGCTCCAGGAGACACTCCCACCCAACATGCTCTGCCTGCTCAGTTTATACCAGCAAGGGTCCCATCCCAAAGCCATGGGATCGCACCCTTAAAAACGCACGGCGGAGAAGCCAAGACAGCAGGAATCCGCGGAGAAGGGTCACTGAGGAGAAAGGGTGGGAATCTGCGAGAAGCCTGAGATCAGGGGTCACCCAGAGAGGGAGGGGCTAAAGTTATGGAGCTGGAGAGTCACTAGATGAGAAGAGTCAAGGAATGGCCGAGGAGCAGCCAGGAGGTCACCAAGTGCAGGAGAGTCACAGAGAAGCACGGGGTCAAGGGTCACCAAAGTCCGGGTATCACCAGGGAGCGCCAGATAGCGGGGGATCAGGGAATCAGCGAGGAGAGAGACAGGAAAGGGTTGGGAGTCGCCCTGTTTCAGGATTCATGCCAAGGCGGGTGTCAGGCGGGGTGACGGAGCGGCGCAAGGTCCGGGGTCGCCGAGGAGGACCCGGTTAGAGTTGACTGCGAAGGACGGGATCGGGAGGGTCGCAGCGGAGGGCGGGATCAGGGGGTCGCCCATGAGGGCGGGGATACGCCGCCGCGCTCCCCCCGCCCGCGGCCCCGGAACCCCAGAATTCCGTAACTCTCGGTTCGGGGCGCGGGCGGCCGCGAGGTGCCATGGCCTGCGCGGGGCCGGGTAGAGCAGGTTGGCCGGGCACGGGTAGCGGGAGCGGGCCAGGGGTGGAGCCGGGCGCGCCTCACCTCGGACCCGGGTCCGGCCGGGCGCGGAGCCCGCGGTGCCTCCGTTTTTCCGAGCTTCGCCGCAGCAGCGCTCACTTCCGGGTTTCGAGCGCCATCTTGGGGGGGCTAGCGCACTTCCGGTCATGCCGTGGGGGCGGAACCTCTGGTGGGCGGGGTTTGGGCGCGGGGCCTTCTCGCGGTGACTCCCTTCTCCCAGCCCCTTGATACCCTTCTGCCTTTGGAAGGGGCTCGAATTCTCGAGTGAGCTCGGTTTCCTTCTCTGCAGCATGAAGAACCATGCCTACCTGCAGATCTTTGCATGACTCTGCCCTCCCCTGGTGCCCTCTGACCCTGACCTTTCAGCCACTGGGGTTCTCAGACAGCTCAGACCTTGGCCTCGCAACCATCTGAAAGGGCCCTGGGTACCCCCTATCATGCTCCCTCTCTTGGTTGCCTCCCTACCAATAGTAGTCTGCTCATTAATATATCTCCACTCTAGAATAGGAGTCCTGGGACCACCCGCCCCGGGACAGAGAGCCAGGTGCACGGGGCCTGATAAGCCCCAGAGGCCAACCTGAGCAAAGCAGGATCCTCTCAGACAGGGGCCTTGAGACTTGAGTGGCTCCCCTGCTGTCTCCTTCCCTATCAGGGCTTCCAGGGGACTCATGCAAACAACGCTGGGATCTGCCTCATTGTCAGGCACAGGATGGGACTCAGCTGTGGCACAGGCCTGCTGTGTTCCTGTGACTGGCGCCTACTGGACCCACCAGGGGCTGGGCCTGGCAGGTCAGACAGAGCCAGTGCAGGTGGTGGTGCCTCCTGCCAGTGCAGGAGGCACCACCCCCTCCCCAGCAAGGAATGAAGACACTGCCACCTTTTCCTGGACCTACCTCACCAGCCAGCCAGAGGCCTCCTATACCTGGTCCAACCCCTTGAATTTAGAGGCCACCTCTTCACTTGCTTGTATATTCAGTGAACTCTTAAGGCTGCTGCTATGTGCCTGGCCTTGAGCTGGACACGTCTGGGGCCCCCAGAAGGACTCAGTTCTCATCCTTGCCCTCAGGAAGCCCCCAGTCTAGGGGAAACAGAGCTGGGACCAGACACTCCCATCTGCAAAATCAGGCATAGGGCCAGTGAGGAACAAAGTCTTTGCCTAGGGCATCGTGGAGGGTGGTGTTGAGAAGGTGTTGAGGCTGAGGCTTTGAAGTTCAAGTAGGAGTTTGCCAGACAGCTAAACTTAGGAAGAGCAAATTAAAAGCTGTTCAAAGGCCAGATCTGGTAAGGAAGATAGTATGTTTAAAAAAATCTGTTTGCCTTGGGACATCCCTGCCAGTCCAGTGGTTAAGATTCCTTGCATCCACTGGAGGGGGCATGGGTTCAATCCCTAGTTGGGGAACTAAGATCTCACATGTCATGGGGTATGGCCAAAAAAAGAAAAAAAAAATCTGTTTGCCCTAAAATTTCAGGACTCCTGTACCCAAACTCACAGGCACAAGGGAGCAGATGGGGAAATGGGACCCAGAGAGAAGTAATATCCAGATGGAGCTTCACTTTGGCATGTGTTGTTTTTGGCAATTGAGTTGTAACCCTGACCCTGGAACTATTCTTTATAGCTAATGAGAAGAAATCCAATTGAGCAACAGACTTAAGCTTCAAAAGGGTGAATAAACTGATTTGCAGAGCATCTGGTGGCATGTTCCAGTTTCTGCTCACACAAGACCATCAAACAATTTGCAGGGCCCAGTGATGTGAAAACGCAGGGCCCCTTCTTCAAAAAGTAGCAAGAACTTCAAGACTGGGACTGTTAAACTGAGCACAGCCTCCCAAGCTCCAGGCCTGAGTGAAGTCCCAAGTTACACACCCATGAAGCTGGCCCTGCCCCCACTGTGGCCATTTGGGGTCTGACTGATAGTACCTGCGTTTTGCCGGTGGGGAAACTGAGGCGCAGAACTGTTCCACAGATGGCCCAGGCCACAGAGAGAGCTGCCAAGAGGCGTGGACTCGACCTCTACCATGCCTACCTCAGAAAAGCACGAGATCTCTATTGGTAATTCTGCCTGAAATGGGGGCAGTTTGCCCAGGCCGGGGTGGGTCCAGCCATCTCAGCATGGAAGAAACTGCCAAGTCTGGGGATGTCTAGGGAATTAGTCAGATTTGGGGATTTCCAGGGAATCGCGAAAGGCAGCCTGGGAGACCAGAATGGATGCTGCTCTGGAGCTCAAAACCTGGCCCTAGGTGCTGTGTGACCCCCAGAAAGTGACTTAACCTCTCTGTGCCTCCATTTCCCACAGATAATAGTGGCTATTATTTTCAGACAGCTAAATGAACAGTACCTAGAATTAAGACATTATGAATGTTTCCAGTTGAACATCTGGATCATGGGTCACTTAAGTGACCCCATTCAATCGGCAGAAGTGACCAAGTCTTTTCATCTGGTGGGGACAGGCTCACAGAAGACCTCGGGTCTGCTGGTCGAGTTCTGTTTAAAGTCAAAAAGCCTCTTCTTCAACCCCTCCCTCTGTCCCTGCCCCATGGAGGGGCACCTGACTGTCCTCCAGACACTTTGACCAGGCTCAAGGAAGTAGGGTCGCCATATAAAATGCAGGACACAAAGTTAAGTGTGAATTTCAGGTACAGGAAGAATAATTTTTCGTGCCAGTATAGCCCAGGCAACGTTTGGGCTATATTTATACCAAAGAACTAGCCTCGATGTATCTGAAATTCACATCTATCTGGGATGGAAGTCCTATATTTTTATTGGTGAAATTCAGGCACTCGACGTGGGAAGTACCAAGGACAGAAATGGGACCCAGGAGAAGCCCTGGCAAGCGGCTCCCTCTTGCGGAGCCTCGGCGTTCCCGCCTGCTAAATGGGCGAGATGTTAGCACCAAACACACAGGCGAGTTCCCCATGCGGATCATTATTTCAAAAGAGCAGAAAACTTCACACAGATGGAGGTCAGATCACTGGGGGCTTCCCTTTGAGCCAGGTGATTCTCGGCCTAAGTCAGGAGACCCTCACCAGCCTCGGGTTCCCTCCCGGGAAGGACCCCGGAGCTAGGCCCGCCCAGGGAGGAGGAGCCGGATGATGGGCAGGTGAGGCGGGGCAGGTGGACCCGGCCCGGGGGCAAGGGCAGGGACTCGCCACTTCCTGTTTCTCCACATTCTGGAAAGCCCCGGCGTTCCCGGGCCGCGCAGCGCCTCCTCCCTCCCCGCTCCTCCGGGCCCGGGTCCCTCACCACTTCTCCTTTCTGCACCCGCTTCCCCCCAGCTCAGTGGTCGGTTCCCGGCTCCCTCTTCCCTCCTCTCCCCGCCTCCTTTTCCCATCTCATCTCGGCTCTCCTCTTTTCTCTCCTTCTGGAGCCCCATTCGGCGCCTCCAGGGTACAGAACAGAAAACCGAGGCAGCAAGGTCCCACGAGCCATGTCTGTGTCCCCCGGCCTCTGGTCATTTTCCGTCTTTCCTCCCCCCGCCCCCCCCCTACGGCGTCTCTCTCTCTATCGCTGTCCCCTTGTCCTTCGGTTCGTCCCAACTTCTGTCCCCAGCTCCACCAGTCCTGCCGCACACACGGAGCCGACTCCGCCCTGTCCAGCCACCACGCCCCCTCTGTGCCCACCTGACACTTGCCCCGAGGCGTCCTTAGTCGCCGGCGCTGGCTGGCGGTTTCCAGGGCCCTACAGCTCCCTCCCGCCGGGTCTGACCGGGAGCTGAATCTTGCCAAGCTCGGCTAGGCTGCCTCTGAGCTGGGGCCACTTCTGGGAACAGCAAACCTGTTCAACAGGTTTGAGATCCGCCCCAGACAGGGCTTCCCGCCTCTTGGCTGGGCCAGGGACACCAGGGCTGCAGGGGTTAAATGTGACACCTGACTAGTACCCCCCAACCCCAGGCTGGGTCCTGGCTGGACCCTGAGCAGGTGGGAGGGGAAGAAAGATCAGCAGTTCACCCACCAAGCCCACAGGGGAAGAAGTGTAGGGGGAGAGCTGGCATGTGCCAAGGCCCCAAGGAAAACCTATGGGGGGCGCGGGCAATGAGGCTGCGAAGAATGAGGTGTTGTTACCCTCCCCGCCCCCACCCACCCAACAGAAAGCTAGGGCCAGGCCTTTATCCTGGAGCACTAGGGAGCCACTGAAGGTTCTGAAGCAATGGTGTGGTATGGTCAGGGTGGGGCTGGAGGTCACCTGATCTCCCACATATGCTGGACAAGAGGCCACATCTGTGAATTTCATCTGGTGGAAAGAAGGAGGCTGGAGGAGGTGGAGCTGTTGCCCCAAAGCCGAAGAGCCAAGTTTGTTATTTCTTTCTTATTTATTTCTTTTTGGCTGCATCAAGTCTTATTTGCAGCGCATAGGCTTAACTAGACATGTGGAATCCTAGTTCCCCAACCAGGGATCTAACCCGCTTCCCCTCCATTGGAAGGTGGATTCTTAATTGTTGGAACCCCAGGGAAGTCCCTCTGAATTTCTTTCTATCCAGGGCCAGTAGTGAGCCGGCCAAGGTGGGGGTGGTTGGCGAGGGGAACAGGGATAGGTGTAGGCGGGTGGTAGGGGGTGCTTACCCAGAGGAGGGTGGGAGGGCTGTGGTGGGAGGAGGAGGTGGACCTCAGCTTTGGTGCCATGCCATGCATTCATCCACTAAATGTTTATTATCTCAGGGCCAGACACGAGGGACAGAACAGAGCACCGGACACATCTGTTATGCTCCCGGGTCACAAAGAAAGGGACCCCTTGCCCCTGTGGCGCAGGACAGGTCCCTGCAACACAAGTGCCAGAGGAGGATCCAGGCAGGTGGACCAGGCCCTGCCTTGCCCCAGCCTGACCTCCTGGCTGTAAACCACAGCCAGCTCTGAGCACTGATGTCACCTGTGCTGGGACTTCCTGAACCTTCACCTTGGATCTGCCCGGACCCACGGGGAAATTCCAAGCCAAGTGGGGACCAGCTGACTCGTCCAGGCTTCAGTGGCATGCGAGTGGCCAGGCTCATGAGGGGCATCAGGGGCATTTGGATCACTCTTTGGATCCGCCCCCAGGCTTAGGGAGAAGCCAGACTCCCCAGCCTCAGGTCAGGAGTCCCCATCAGAACCTGCTGGGTGAAGCCAGGAAGCTGGGTTCCAACAGGTGAGAATTTGGGGGTATCAGAGCTGTTCTGGAAGTGGGATACTGAGCTGGTCATTTGATATCCCCAGGGCTGTACAAATGACCAACCAAGAGGATGGAGCTCCAGCAGCAGAGCATGAGGTTACTACCTCCTGGGTTCAAATCCCAGCTCTGCTACTGGCTCTTGGACCCCAGGCAGGTTACTTAAACTCCACGTGCCTCAGTTTCTCCACCTGTAAAATGGGGAAAAATCACAGTACCGCTTTTAGAGGGTTTTTGTGAGAATTGGTGAGGATCACTGTGAGCTTGGGGACGTTATGGTAAAAATGTTTTAAAGAAACAAATTCATCGCAGCACAATTCATAACAGAAGTGGAAACAACCCCATGTACTTCAGTTAATGTAGTCATGTGCAGGTGTGAGAGCTGAACCATAAAGAAGGCTGAGCACCGAAGAATTGATGCTTTTGAACTGTGTTGCTGGAGAAGACTCCTGAGAGTCCCTTGGACTGCAAAGAGATCAAACCAGTTGATCCTAAAGAAAGTTAACCCTGAATATTCATTGGAAGGACTGATCCTGAAGCTGAAGCTCCAATACTTTGGCCACCTGATGCAAAGAGCTGACTCATTTGAAAAGACCCTGATGCTAGGAAAGATTGATGGCAGGAAGAGAAGGGGATGACAGAGAATGAGATGGTTGGATGGCATCACCGACTCAATGGACATGAATCTGAGCAAACTCCGGGAGATGGTGAAGGACAGAGAAGCCTGGTGTGCTGAAGTCCGTGGGGTCGCAAAGAGTTGGAAATGACTGAACAACTTCCACTTCAGTTAATGGGTGGACACACACACCAGTCCCTCCACACACAGGAACATCATTCATCATGAAAAGAGATGAAGCCCTGACACTCGCTACCACATGGATGGACCCCAAGAACATGATGCTCAGTGACAGAAGCAGACAGACAGACACACAGGGTGTGATTCTACTGATGGGAAACATCCAGAACAGGAAGATCCACAGACACAGAGAGTGGGTTCCTGGTTGTCAGGGGCTAGGGAGGGGGTGAAGATGACTGCTTATTAGGGATTCGATGTTTTAAAGGGGTGATGACAATGTTTTGAAAATAGAGTTGTATGAGGTGAATGTACTAAACGCCACTGGACTGTACATTTTTAAATGGTCCATTGTAGACTTCCCTGGTGATTAAAAGTCCACCTGCCAATCAGGGGACACAGGTTCAATATCCCTGGTCAGGGAAAATCTCATAAGCTAAGGGACAAATAAGCCCATGCGCTACAACTATTGTGTGCAAGTGCCCTACCTGTGCTCATGAACAAGAGAAGCCCCCATACCCTAACTAGTGAGTAGCCCCTGCTCGCCAAAACTAGAGAAAGTCTTGGCACAGAGCAGCCAAAATAAGCAATAATAATAAAACAGTTAATTGTATGTCATGTGAATTTCACCAGACTAACGAAAGAGAAAGCAAAAGGCAATCGACCCTGTAATCAAAGGGATGACAGATGTCACAATCAAGTTGTCATGAAATCCTAAAGTTGCATTCAGATCCCAGGAAGGCCTCCAAAAGCAACAGGTTTCAGACACACCAGAGGAATTCCATGACCACTAACTGTGATCTTAGGTGTGGACAGCAGGGACCCTTGATGTAATGGACTGGGATAGCTCCTTACCCTGTGGTCTTCCTCCCCAAGCCCATCACCCTGGTCTAACCCTGAGAACAACACCATGTGTGCTAAGTTGCTTCCGTCGTGTCTGACTCTGTGCAACTCTATATATTGTAGCCCACCAGGTTCCTCTGTCCATGAGATTCTTCTAGCAAGAATACTGGAGTGGGTTGCCATGCCCTCCTTCAGGGGATATTCCCGACCCAGGGATTGAACCCACATCTCTTACATCTACTTGCATTGGCAGGTGGGTTCTTTACCACTAGCACTGCCTGTGAAGGTCTGAGAACAATACTGGAAAAACTCCATCAAGGGACATTCTACAAGATAGCCCACCAGTCTCCCTTCAAAGCTGTCCAGTCATCAAAACAAGGAAACTCTGGACTTCCCTGGTGGTCCAGTAGTTAAGACTCCACGCTTCTAATGAGGGGGCACAGGTTCGACATCTGCTCAGGGGAACAAAGGTCCCAAATACCCTGCAATACAGCCATAATAAATAAATAATAAGTAAAAACAAGGGAAGTCTGAAAAACTGTCACAACCCAGAGATGTGATAACTAAATGTCATTTGGGATCCTGATGGGGAGTCTTGGGGCAGAAAAAGGACCTTAGAGGAAAACGAAATATTTTTTTGGAAGTGAGGAATTAGTCTATCACAATATATTAATGACATGTTCTACACTCATGGAAGATATTAACCTCAGGACAAAATGGGTGCCAGAAGATGGGAACTCCCTGTACCATCCTTGCAACTTTAGATTTCTAAATGTATTAAAAATGATCAAAGTATAAGACCTGATCCATCCTCCCACCCAACCCCATGGGATGCAGCCCACCTAGGCTGGACTCCTGCAGCTTCCATTGCCAAAACCCCCTGCATGAGTCTTCCCTTCAAGTTTGGTTAGAATATTTTGGTTGCAAGTGATAGAAACTGCAACTGAAACTGGCAGGTTTTTTGTTTTTTTTTTTTTTTAATGGGAATTTTGGGCTTGTGGAACTGAGAGGTCCAGGGATAGATTTAACTCAGTTCTCCCCCTTAGCACAGCTGACATTTGGGACTAGATGGTTCTTTGTGTTTTACAGCTGTCCTGGGCACTGTGGGGTATGGACAGCATTCCTGCTCCCTACCCACTTAATGCCAGGAGCCCCACAGTCTTGACAACCACTGATGCCCCAGTATCCCCTGGGAGCAGGACTCCATCTGATCCAGCTGGTTTCAGACTCAGCTGGATCCAGGACCCTCAAACAGTGTTACAAAGATTTGTCCACTTCTCTATCTCTCAATTCTGCCATCTTTGCTCTTGGCTTTTTCCCTCAAGTCTCCCCACCTTGGGACAAAGATGGTACCAGCAGCCCTTGACTAAATCAGCTCAATAAATGCATGCTGAATGTAAAGTAGTGAGTGGATGGACAAATGGCAGAAGCTAGGGTTATCGCCACATATGGCCTGTATTAGTTAGCAGCTGCCATGTAACAAATTTCCCCAAACTACAGAGGCTTAGAACAACACACACATTGATTATCTCACAGTTTCCAAGGGCCGGTGGAGCTGGGTCCTTTGCACAGGCTGCATCACTCGTGTTGACCAGGGCTCAGAGCTCACTGGGAGGCTTGACTGGGGAGGGGGTCACTTTCCAGCCCCCTCACATTGTTGCAGGATTTATACTTTGCTGCTTTAAGACCAAAGGCCCTATTTCTTGCTAGATGTTGACTGGAGGCTGCCCTCAGCCACACGTGGGCTCCTCCAACTCGGAAACTCACATTGTCAAACCCACAGGGAGGGGATATAGGTCTGACCATGCATGGCATGATGTCACCTTGGCCACAGTCTGTTGGCTCCACCCTCTCAAGGGAAGTGGCCAGCAGGAGGTAGGATCTGGATCACATTAGGGTCTGTCCTCTACACAGCCTCCAGGTTCAGCAGAGAAAACATCAGTCTTGTGTAGCTCAGAGCTTGAGTGTGAGAGTGACATCACCTGGAGGGGGATCCATAGACTCCTGCCCGTGAGCCCGGGCCAACTGCCATCCATGTGTATGAGGACTGCATCACCCTATGAGTGATGTCTACATTTCGAAGTAGGTGAAAAAAATGAAGGAGACTTCTTTTGTGACACATGAAAATGACATAAAATTCACATGGTGTCCACCAGTAAAGTTTCCCTGGCAAAGACGTATACCTCCCACTAAGCATCCTTTGTGACTGCTTCCATGACATGATGGACAGAGGTGGACAATCAAGAGAGTCCAGCAGGTCACAAAGCTGAAAAATGTTTGTTCTCAGGCCCTTGACACAAAGGGCTGGCTGAGTTCTGCTCTATGCAGTCCTATGTTCTTAGCTTTTGAACTGTGGTGTTGGACAAGACTCTTGAGTCTCTTGGACAGCAAGGAGATCAAACCAGTCAATCCTAAAGGAAATCAACACTGAATATTCATTGGAAGGACTGATACTAAAGCTGAAGTTCTAATACTTTGGCCACCTGATGCAAAGAACTGACTCATTGGAAAAGACTCTGATGCTAGGAAAGACTGAAGGCAGGAGGAGAAGGGGACAACAAAGGATGAGATGGTTGGATGGCAACTGATTCAATGGACATGAGTTTGAACAAACTCCAGGAGATGGTGAAGGACAAAGGCTGGTGTGCTATAGTCCATGGGGACACAGAGAATCAGACACGACTAGGCAACTGAAGATGATGATGATGGCCCTGACAAAGGATGCTGTAAGCTCTCTTAGCCCAGAAATCTCCTCTTTCAAACAGGGTGGTGAGAGGAAGGACCTTGGCCTCCAGGCCAGCAAGAGGTGAACTGTGGGTCAGCACGTGCCAGCAATGATGATCACTGTCACTCTTCAGGTGGCCTGGGGCAGGGGCATCCACAGGCAGCAGGTGGGAAACACAGCCACATTCTGCACATTCTAATGGTCTTAGAACCATAGCACAACCTTGTGAGATCATCTTGAATGGGGCAACAGGACCCTGCAGCCTGCATTGATGGGGGCAGCAAGTGCATGTCAGGGGTGGGGGCTTAGCCAGGGAGGTCAGGGGACATGAAGCCGCAACTGGAATGAGTGAAAGAGGGAGTTGTGTGGACACTTGGTGGGGAGGGGCAAGAGCAAAGGCCCTGGGGTGAGGCAGAAGTTGGTCTGTTACTGGAGATGAAAAGACAAATGTGGCTGGAGCAAAATGACTCCTAGCCAGGGCCACACCCGAGCACACAGGGCTGGCGGGGCCCTCTCCACCTCCAGTCCAGCTTCCCCCAAGCCTCACTGACCCCAGTTGCAGAATGGCGGCCAGAGCCCAGTGATGTCCTGGAATTTCAGGTCTGTGCTGGCCTGACTGTGTGCCAAGCTGGCCACCACATCTCTGACTCCCCAGGCCAAACTGAGCAATGGAATGGGCCAGTGGTCTGGGGCTGGGGGATGCTGACAATGTCCCTGCTCTCTGATTCTGGTAAGTTCTCTCCCAAAGCCTCCACCCTACCATGCAGGCCAAGAGGGATCAATGTGAGGCTGTGAGTGTCAGGGAGAGGAGAGTCCTGGGCACAGTTGGGGATGAATATCCAGTGAGCGCTGTCTGTCAGGACCCTGCTCTCACGGGGCTAGCCGCTGCCTTGCCCCTTCCTTGGTGATTCCCCAGTTATCCAGGAACCCTGGGTCCCAGTGAGTGGCCCGTTGCACAGGTGAGCCTGCCAAGGCCCAAAGGAGGTATGAGACCCAGAGCTGGGGCTGGGAACTGGGGTCCTGAGTGAGCGGAGCAGGCGTGGATAGTGTGGCTAGCACTGGGCAGGCTTTCTCCCCCTCATCACCCTGATCGCCCACTCATTCACCCACTCAGGGTTTCTGGTGCCCAAGAGTCTGAGTAAATGCTAGCCCTGATGACCCAGTCCAACCTTCTCATGCATAAATGTGTAAACAAAATGTTGCTGATGCCGCTCACATTTTAATTTATAACTTTGTACTCCCCTCCCCCATTCTTTTCTGTGGTTTGGTGGGTTTTTTTGTTCTTTGTGTGTGCGTGTGTTTTTTTTTTTTCTTTTTGCTTGAAACCCGGTTGTTTTTCCTGTTAAGTTTCCCACAGTCTAGAACTTGCTGATGTGTTTCCCTGTGATGAGTTAAATTTTCAAAGAGGTAGTTCATCCCCTTGTTTCAAAACTTGAGAGTCAAGTCCACCAAGAGGGCAGCTGCAGGGGGAGAGTCCTACAGCTCCTCAAAATATTGAACAGAATCACCACCCGACCTAGAAGTTCTTTTCCTAGGTGTGAGTCCCAAGCCCTGCAAGCAGAGACCTGACCAGTTACCCTTTGTGTGGAAGTGTTCCTGGTAGTGAGTTCACAATGGCCAAAGTTACAAGGAACCAAAGTGTCTATCAATGGAAGATGGATGAACAAACGTGGTCCATCCACACAGTGAAATGTTGCTGCTGCTGCTGCTGCTGCTGCTAAGTCACTTCAGTCATGTCCGACTCTGTGTGACCCCACAGATGGCAGCCCACCAGGCTCCGCCGTCCCTGGGATTCTCCAGGCGAGAACACTGGAGTGGGTTGCCATTTCCTTCTCCAATACATGAAAGTGGAAAGTGTTACTCAGCCTTAAAAAAGGAAGGAGGTTCTGACACCTGCTACAACAGGGATGAACCCTGAGGACATGATGCTCAGTGAGAGAAGCCAGACACAGAAGGACACACACTGCCTGATTCCACTCACGGGAGGTCCGTGAAGTCAGATCCACAGAGACAGAAGTAGATGGTGGGGCCAGGGACTGGGGGAGGAGACAGAGAGTCAGTGTTTCACAGGGACAGAGCCTCAATTTGGGAAGATGAGAAAGTTCTGGAGATGATGGTGGGGATGGTTGCAAGACAATGTGAATGTGCTTACTTCCCCTGAGCTGTGCACTCAAAAATGGCTGAGATGGTGAATTTTATGTTATGTAGATTTTTACCACAAAAAGATGTGCCCCCCCCATAAAATTCAGCATCTTCACCATAGCGATGTCCATTTTTACCATAGAGGCTTCCATCTTCACCACAAAGACTTAAATCTTCACCATAGAGAGTTCCATCTTTACCATAGAGACTTCCTATGAGTGGAATCACAAACTGTGTGTCTGTCCTTCTGTGTCCACTTCTCCCATTGAGCATTGTGTTCTCAGGGTCTGTCCATGTGGTAGCCAGTCATGGCTTCTGTCCTTTTCATGGCTGGGGTTGATCATGGATGGACCACGTGGTGTGAACGGACCACATTGTGTCTGTCCACCATCCATCGATGGACACTCAGTTGCTTGCACTTTCTGGCTGTTGTAAATCATGCTGCTGTGAACACTGGTGTGCCAATATCTCTTCAGGTCCCTGCTTTCGACTCTTGGTTCTGTACTCAGGAGTGGGATTGCTGGGTCATGTGGTAATTCTATGTTTAATTGTTTTAAGGAAACTTCTGACTGCTTTCCACAGTGCTGGCACCCTTTTACATTCCCATGAGCTGTGCACAAGGCTTCCAAAAAATTTCTCCACATCCCCACCAATGCCTGTTATTTCTGGCTCTCCTTTTTCTTCATAGCCATCCTAAGCAGCATGAGGTCTGAGTCTCCCAACTTTTCACTGTGGAGTACTTCAGACACATGGGAGAGGAAAAGGTAGACTGACCCCTCCACCCCCTATCTAGCTTCAACCAGTATTGACTCCAGACGACTCTTGTGTTCTCTCTAGTCTACCCTTGGATTGTTTTTTTCCAACCTTTTATTATGAATATGTTCAAGTGTGGAGAGAATTGAAAGGATTTCGTGGTTAAAAACACAAAACCTACTTCCTACAACTAACACTTTATTTAGCACATAACTGAACATTCATCCTTTCCTCTATGTGGCTGCATGTTTGTGCACGCATGTGTTAATGTGCCACCTATCTGAATGGTAAAGCCAAAACCAAAAAAACTGGACAAAACCAACTGCTGGCAAGGAGGCAGAACCACCGGGCCCCTCAGATGTTGCTGGTGAGAACGCAGCCACTTTGGGAGATGGATCAAGGGTTCTCAAAATGGGAAATCCAGAATTGCCAGGTGATTCAGCTGTTCCACTCTTGGGTGTTACCCCAAGAGAAATAGTCTTCTGTACACCAAGAAAGCTGTGCACATGTATTCACAGCAGCATGATTTGTAATTGCAAAAAACTGAAGACAGCCCAGATGGTCCTCAACTGGTGAATGGATGAAAAAAAAACACCACCACATAATGTCCATATGAACAGACATCATCCAGACCTAACATGAAGCCAGTGCTCACGACATATACATCTAAGATGAATTCTGGGGGTGAATGAAGGAAGCCAGGATCCTACTTTCCTATTCCATTGCATGGCACCTCGGAAAAGACCAAGTTATGAGGCCAAAACTCAATGCGTACTTGGGGAGGGCTGGGGTGGAGGGAGGTAACTAGGGGGCAACAGGGAACCTTTTGGGGTGATGAAAATATTTTATTTCCTGATTATGGTGGTGATTACACAACTATATCCTTTTGTCAAAATTCATAGAACTGTGCACTTAAAAGGGTGAATTTTTCTGTAATAAATAATTCTCAGAAACTTGCATATGAGCTCCCTGGGTCTGCCATAACAAATGGCCTTTAAACGACAGAACTGTACACAGTCACATTGTGTAGGCCAGATGTCAGAGGTCAAGGTGACAGCAGTGCTGGAGGCTCCAGGGCAAGGGCCTTCCTGTCTCTTCTGGGGGTTGTAGGTGTCCTGGCTTGTGGCCGCATAGTCTCGGCCTCCATCTTCACATGGCTTCTCCTGGCCGTCAGATCTCCCTTGTATGATTTTTATAAGGACAACTGTCATTGGCATTAATGTCCACCTAAGTAACCCAGAGCTGACTATGGCTCAGATCATGAACACCTTATTGCCAAATTCAGACTTAAAATTGAAGAAAGTAAGGAAAACCACTAGACCATTCAGGTATGACCTAAATCAAATCCTTTATGATCATACAGTGGGAGTGAGAAATAGATTTAAGGGACTAGATCAGATAGAGTGCCTGATGAACTATGGACGGAGGTTTGTGACATTGTACAGAAGACAGGGATCAAGACCATCTCCATGGAAAAGAAATGCAAACAAGCAAAATGGCTGCCTGAGGAGGCCTTACAAATAGCTATGAAACGAAGAGAAATGAAAAGCAAAGGAGAAAAGGAAAGATATACCCATTTGAATGCAGAGTTCCACAAAATAGCAAGGAGAGACAAGAAATGCTTCCTCAGTAATCAGTGCAAAGAAATAGAGGAAAACAATAGAATGGGAAAGACTAGAGATCTCTTCAAGAAAATTAAGAGATACCAAGGGAACATTTCATGCAAAGATGGGCTCAATAAAGGACAGAAATGGTATGGACCTAATAGAAGCAGAAGATATTAAGAAGAGGTGGCAAGAATACACAGAAGAACTGTACAGAAAAGATCTTCATGACCCAGATAATCACAATGGTGTGATCACTCACCTAGAGTCAGACATGCTGGAATGTGAAGTCAAGTGCCTTAGGAAGCATCACTATGAACAAAGCTAGTGGAGGTGATGGAATTCCAGTTGAGCTATTTCAAGTCCTAAAAAATGATGCTGTGAAAGTGCTGCACTCAATATGCCAGCAAATTTGGAAAACTCAGCAGTGGCCACAGGACTGGAAAAGTCAGTTTTAATTCCAATGCCAAAGAATGCTCAAACTACTGCACAACTGCACTCATTTCACACGCTGGTAAAGTAATGCTCAAAATTCTCCAAGTCAGGCTTCAACAATACATGAACTGTGAACTTCCAGATGAGTTCAAGCTGGTTTCAGAAGAGGCAGAGGAACCAGAGATCAAATTGCCAACATCCGCTGGATCGTCGAAAAAGCAAGAGAGTTCCAGAAAAACTTCTATTTCTGCTTTATTGACTATGCCCAAGCCTTTGACTGTGGATCACAATAAACTGTGGAAAATTCTGAAAGAGATGGGAATACCAGACCACCTGACCTGCCTCTTGAGAAATCTGTATGCAGGTCAGGAAGCAACAATTAGAAATGGACATGGAACAAAAGACTGGTTCCAAATAGGATAAAGAGTATGCAAGGCTGTATATCATCACCGTGTTTATTTAACTTATATGCAGAGTACATCATGAGAAACGCTGGGCTGAAAGAAGCTGGAATCAAGATTTCTGGGAGAAATATCAATAACCTCAGATACGCAGATGACACCACCCTTATGGCAGAAACTGAAGAACTAAAGAGCCTCGTGGTGAAAGTGAAAAGGGAGAGTGAAAAAGTTGGCTTTAAGCTCAACATTCAGAAAACTGAGATTATGGGCATCCGGTTCCATCACTTTATGGCAAATAGGTGGGGAAACAGTGGAACAGTCTCAGACTTTATTTTGGAGGGCTCCAGAATCACTGCACATGGTGACTGCAGCCATGAAATTAAAAGATCCTTACTCCTTGGAAGGAAAGTTATGACCAACCTAGACAGCATATTAAAAAGCAGAGACATTACTTTGCCAACAAGGTCTGTCTAGTCAAGGGTATGATTTTTCCAGTAGTCATGTACAGATGTGAGAGCTGGAGTATAAAGAAAGCTGAGCACCAAAGAATTGATGCTTTTGAACTGTGATGTTGGAGAAGGCTCTTGTGAGTCCCTTGGACTGCAAGAAGATCCAACCAATGCATCCTAAAGGAGATCAGTCCTGAGTGTTCATTGGAAGGACTGATGTTGAAGTTGAAACTCCAATACTTTGGCCACCTAATGCGAAGAGCTGACTCATTTGAAAAGACCCTGATGCTGGGAAAGATTGAGGGCAGGAGAAGAAGGGACGGCACAGGATGAGATGGTCAGATGGCATCACTGACTCAGTGGACACGAGTTTCAGTAAACTCCGGAAGTTGGTGATGGACAGGGAGGCCTGGCATGCTATACTCCATGAGGCTGCAAAGAGTGAGACACGACTGAGTGACTGAACTGCACTGAAGTAACCCAGGCTGATCTCAAGATCATTATCTTGATGACCACCGCAGAGACCCCCCTACTTCCAATTGAGGTCCCATTCACAGATTCTGGGGATCTGGACAGGAACATTTCTTCGGGGAGCTTCCACTCAACATGTTACATTTTACTTAAAAATGAAAACAGTAGTGACAGGACTTCCCTGCTGGTCCAGTGGCTAAGACTCCACTCTCCCAATGCAGGGGTCCTGGGCTCGATCCTTGGTCAGGGAACTAGATCCCACATGCCACAACTAAGAGTTCATATGCTGTAACTAAAGATCTTATATGCAACAGCTAAGACCTGGTACAGCCAAATAAATAAATAAAATATTTTTAAACACACACACAAAACAGTAGTGGCCACATTAGAACACTTTCTTCCAAATCCTTAGCCCTGAACAGCACACTCAGGAATGTTCTGAAGGAAAACCCTGGACATTATATCCTTTTATCTGTAGATAATTCAGTGTGTATCTCTAAAGCTGTGATTCCCAAGTGGGGATATGGGGTAGTCCTGCCCCCCAGGGGTCACTGGGCCACGTCCGGGGGCATCTGCAATTGTCACTGCTTGGGACTCTCTTGGCATGCAGTGGATGTTGGCATCCACACACACACACACACACACTCATACACACACACACACACACACATGCACAGAAGCTCATGCATACACACAGATGCTCACACAGAGACGCTCACACACAAATGCTCACATATACAACATGCACACACACAAACACACAAAGTGTCACACATACATACACACAGAAGTTCAGGCTCATACCACTCCAGGCCAGCCTCAGCCATGTTTCTTACCTGCCCCCTGGTGGCCACACTAGCCCAGGCTGACCATCCCCTAACCAATGCATGCTGGATTCCTGGTGGTGGGGACTGACCTTGATTTTGGAAGGACCCATCTGACTCCCAGCATTCCCTGGTGGTTCAGATGGTAAAAGCATCTGACTACAATGCAGGAGACCTGAGTTCAATCCCTGGGTTGGGAAGATGCCCTGGAGAAGGAAAGGGCAACCTACTCCAGTACTCTTGCCTGGAGAATCACATGGACAGAGGAGCCTGGCGGGCTACAGTCCATGGGGTCGAGAAGAGTTGGACTTGACTGAGCAACTTCACTTCACTTTCTCTGACTCCCAGGGACCTCATTTCTCAAGTCGGAGCCTCAGCTGGGCCTCTGGAAAAGGGGTGGCCCTGGGGCCAAGAGCTTAACATTTAAAAGACCCACCAACTGGGAGGAGAGCCAAGGTGGGGCAGTCAGCCAGGAGAAGGGCCAGAAGGACCTCTGCCTCCTCGGTCCTCAGAGAGGGGGTAAAAGGGGACTTGGCATCAAAGGGAAGCAAGGGGGTCAGCCAGAGGAATGCGAAGGAGCAGACAGGTCTGGGGACCAACTGTGCATGCGTGTCTGTGAGAATTGTAGCCGGGCGGGAGAAATGATAGGTGTGAGGGATGGGGTAGGCAGAGAGGACAACTGAGCCCTAGAGGGGTCTGAGTATAACCTGGCTCTCCCTGTAAGCTACAGCTCTCCATTTATAATCTGAGGCCACCCATATATGCCCTGGAGTTCTCTACCTGTAACCAGGGTCCCCTGCTGTGACCTGGGGCTCCAATCTATAACCAGGTGTTCCCCACTTATACCTTAGCTCCCCCAGCTATTACCTGGTGCCCCTACTTATAACCTGGGGTCTCCACCTCAATCCTGGGGGCCCTCACTTTTAACATGAACCTACAACCTTGGGTCTCCCAGTATAACCTGGGACCCCTATCTGTAACCTGAAACCTCCCACCTGTAACCTGGGGCTCTGTACCTTTAATCTGGGATTCCTATCTATAACCTGGGATCCCCATCTGTAACCTAGGCCTCCATATGTAACCTGTGGACCCCACCTAGAAACTGGGGCCTCTCAGTGATAACTTGAAACCCAACCCTGGGGCCTCCAACCTATAACCCAGAGTCCTTAGTAGAACCTGAAGAATGGAGAGGGTGAGAGCATGCTGTAAAAGCTGTTTTTCCCCAGGGTTACCATAAATATTCATACTTACTGCCTATGTCTATTAGTAATCCCATTTGTCACAGTTTACTGTCCCAGAGGTCAGGCTGCCTCTCTGGATGCAGAGTGTCATCTCTGACTGTTAAATCTTTCCTTTTTATGGTGATTCATAAAGTAATAGCACACCTCACTTCCAATGGCCTCTTATATTTCATGACATAAGGTACTCCTACTCCTCACTCAAAGGAATAGGAAGCCCTGCCCACATCAGCAGTGGGCCCGCCCCAACTCCCATCCCCACCCCAGACACTGACAACCAGGAATCCACTCTCCCGTCTCTGTGGACTTGCCTGTTCTGGATGTTTTCCATCAATGGAATCACACACTATGTGATTCCTTCTGTCTGGCTTCTCTCACTGAGCATCGAGTTCTCAAGTTCATCCATGTGTGTCAATGCCTCTGTCCTTTTCATGCTGAATAATATTCCAGTATGTGGACATGCCATGATGAGTTTGTCCATCATCTGTTGCTGGATATGTGGGTTGTTTCCACTTTTTGACTATTGTGAATTGTGCTGCTGTAAACAGCCATGTACAAGTTCTTATGTGGATGTATGTTTCTTCCTCTTGAGCAGAAATCTCAGATTGGAATTACAGGGCTATGCCAAAGCCTTTGACTGTGTGGATCACAATAAACTGTGGAAAATTCTGAAAGAGATGGGAATACCAGACCACCTAACCTGCCTCTTGAGAAATCTGTATGCAGGTCAGGAAGCAACAGTTAGAACTGGACATGGAACAACAGACTGGTTCCAAATAGGAAAAGGAGTACATCAAGGCTGTATATTGTCACCCTGCTTATTTAACTTATATGCAGAGTACATCATGAGAAATGCTGGACTGGAAGAAACACAAGCTGGAATCAAGATTGCTGGGAGAAATATCAATAATCTCAGATATGCAGATGACACCACCCTTATGGCAGAAAGTGAGGAGGAGCTAAAAAGCCTCTTGTTGAAAGTGAAAGAGGAGAGTGAAAAAGTTGGCTTAAAGCTCAACATTCAGAAAACGAAGATCATGGCATCTGGCCCCATCACTTCATGGGAAATAGATGGGGAAACAGTAGAAACAGTGTCAGACTTTGTTTTTTTGGGCTCCAAAATCACTGCAGATGGTGACTGCAGCCATGAAATTAAAAGGCGCTTACTCCTTGGAAGAAAAGTTATGACCAACCTAGATAGTATATTCAAAAGCAGAGACATTACTTTGCCGACTAAGGTCCGTCTAGTCAAGGCTATGGTTTTTTCTGTGGTCATGTATGGATGTGAGAGTTGGACTGTGAAGAAGGCTGAGCACCAAAGAATTGATGCTTTTGAACTGTGGTGTTGGAGAAGACTCTTGAGAGTCCCTTGGACTGCAAGGAGATCCAACCAGTCCATTCTGAAGGAGATCAACCCTGGGATTTCTTTGGAAGGAATGATGCTAAAACTGAAGCTCCAGTACTTTGGCCACCTTATGCGAAGAGTTGACTCATTGGAAAAGACCCTGCTGCTGGGAGGGATTGGGGACAGGAGGAGAAGGGGACGACCGAGGATGAGATGGCTGGATGGCATCACGGACTCAATGGACATGAGTCTGAGTGAACTCTGGGAGTTGGTGATGGACAGGGAGGCCTGGCGTACTGCGATTCATGGGGTCGCAAAGAGTCGGACACGACTGAGCGACTGAACGGAACGGAACGGATGGTGATTCAATGTTAACCTTTCAACTGGTTTTCCAACCTGGCTATAACATCTGTGTGAAAGTTCCAGTTTCTACCCTGTATGCGAGACAGCAAAAGAGACACAGATGTATAGAACAGTCTTTTGGACTCTGTGGGAGAGGGAGAGGGTGAGGGTGGGATGATTTGGGAGAATGGCATTGAAACATGTATAATATCATATATGAAACGAATTGCCAGTCCAGGTTCAATGCATGATACTGGATGCTTGGGGCTGGTGCACTGGGATGACCCAGAAGGATGGTACAGGGAGGGAGGTGGGAAGGGGGTTCAGGATGGGGAACACGTGTATATCTGTGGTGGATTCATGTTGATATATGGCAAAACCAATACAATATTGTAATTAACCTCCAATTAAAATAAATAAATATATTTTAAAAATTAAAAGATTTTTTAAAAAAGAAAAAAAGAAAGTTCCAGTTTCTTCACATCCATGCTGAACTCCATCTTTAAAAAGTCATAATCATCATAGTGGGTATGAAGTGGTTTTGTTGTTGTTTAGTTACTCAATTGTATCAGACTCTTGCAACCCCATGAACTATAGCCCACCAGGCTCCTCTGTCCATGGGATTTCCCAGGCAAGCATACTGGAGTGGGTTGTCATTTCCTTCTTCAATGGAGTGTTACTTTTATGTTATTTTATTTTTTTGTTTGAGTCCTGTGGCTTGTAGAACGTTAGTTCCCCAAACAGGGGTTGAACCTGGGCCCAGGCAGTGAAAGCACCCAGTTTTAACCACTGGGCCACTGGAGAATTCCCTGAAGTGGTTAATTTTAATAATGTATTTCTTTTAACCTAATATATACAAAATTTATCATTTCAATATGCAATCAATATGTTATTGAGTTTTTTCATATTATAGTTATTAATAAGATATACACATATATTGTTGTTGTTGTTTAGTTGCTAAGTTGTGTCTGACTCTTTTGCGACCCCATGGGCTGTAGCCTGCCAGGCTCCTCTGTACATGGGATTTCCCAGGCGAGAATACTGGAGCAGGTTGTCATTTAATCCTCCAGGGGATCTTCCTGACCCAGGGATTGAATCTGCATCTCCTGCATTGGTGGGTAGATTCTTTACCACTGAGCCACCAGGAAGCCCCATACATAAATATCATACATACTTTTTTTCCCCTTCACATTAGGCCTTCAAAATCCAGAGTGTAGTGCTTCTCTGGTGGTCCAGTGGTTAAGAGTCTGCCTTGCAACGAAAGGACACCAGTTCAGTCTCTGGTCCAGGAAGATCCCATATGCCAAGGAACAGCTAAACCCATGCACCACAATTACTGAACCTATACTCTAGAGCCCGTGCTCTGCAGTAAGAGAAGCCACTGCAGTGAGAAGTGCATGCATCACAATGAAGAGTCGCCTCCACTCACAACTAGAGAAAGCCCAAGCATAGCAACAAAGATCCAGTGCAGTAAAAAATAAATACTATATATATATATATATATATATATATATAATATCTCCAGTGTGTATTACACTCACAGCACACCTCAATTCCAGCAGCCACATTACAAGAGATTAACAGACACATGTGGCCAGTGGCTGTTGTACTCAATGACATAGCTCAAATTGCTGAGGACACAGCAGTAGCCAAGACATATCCAGCCTCAGCCCCAGAGAGCTCCCAGTGCAGTTCCAGAGACTAAAGAAATATGGGAAAAGAAGTATATAAATAAGATAATTTCTGCTGGTGACAAGCGTTAAGAAGAAAACTAAACTTGAAAGGGGCTACATTCGAGGGAATGACCAGGAGGACTTCTTGGAGGAGGTCATATCTGAGCCAAGATTTCACCTTCATGTTCTCTTTCTGCAGTGGTCACTAAACATTTCCTATGTCCTTCCATGTGTCCTGCACATCAGGAGAGGGGTAGGGTGAAGGAGAGTGGGATGCCAAGATTATCAAATACCCCCAGATTCTAAGAAAGTTGGGCATAAGTCAGCAGTTAAAAACATAGAAAATACCAAAAGGAATTTGAGTTGGGCAGTGTTGCCTTTTCTTCATTTTCTGCAAGATTGTTTAGAACCAATGTTATTTCTTCTTAAAATTTATTATTAAAAATTTTGGAAGCAACCTAGATGTCCATCAGCAGATGAATGGATAAGAAAGCTGTCGTACATATACACAATGGAATATTACTCAGCTATTAAAAAGAATACATTTGAATCAGTTCTAATGAGGTGGATGATGCTGGAGCTGATTATAGAGTGAAGTAAGCCAGAAAGAAAAACACCAATACAGTATACTTACACATATATATGGAATTTAGAATGATGGTAATGATAAACCTGTACGCAAGACAGCAAAAGAGACACAGATGTATAGAACGGCCTTTTGGACTCTGTAGGAGAGGGAGAGGGTGGGATGGGTTGGCAGAGTGGCAGTGTAACATGTGTGATATCATAAGTGAAACGAATCGCCAGTCCAGGTTTGATGCAGGATGCAGGATGCTTGGGACTGATGCACGGGGGTAATCCAGAGAGAGGGTGTGGGGCGGGAGGGGGGAGGTGGGGGTTGGGATTGGGAGTTCATGTACACTCGTGGCTGATCCATGTCGATGTGTAGCAAAACAAATACAGTATTGTAAAGCAAAACAAACTAAAAAAATAAAAATTAATTAAAAAAAAAATTTTGGGGGGTGCCCTGGGTCTTCGTTGGTGTTCGTGGGCTTTCTCTAGTTGCATCAGACTGAGGGCTACTCATTGTCAGGGGCTTCCCATATTGCACAGCAGAGGCTCTAAAGTGCTGGTTCAGTTCTTGTGGCACAGGGGGTAAGCTGCCCTGATGCATGTGGAATCTTCCTGGACCAGGGATTGAACTGGTGTCTCCTGTATTGGCAGGCAGATTCTCAATTAACTACTGGACCAGCAGAGAAGTCCTTCCTATAATGTTTGATGGAAATTCATGAATGAAAACATCTGGGCCTTAATTGTCTTTGTTGAAAGGTTTTTCCCTACAGATTTAATTTCTCTGATATAAGACTATGCAGATTATCTATTTCTTCTTCATTGAGTTTTCATTTTAGTGCCTTTTCAGGTGTTGGTCTATTTCCTATTGAATTTTGGGCATAGAGTTGTTCCTATATCTAACCCTTTTAGGTCACCTAGTTTTCTTGGTTAGTCTGGACAGAGTTTTATCAGTTGTTTTGATCCTTTCAATGAATAGTCTTTTGGCTTCATCAGTTTTCCCTCTGTTTTTTTTTTTTTTTTTTTGTCTATTCTGTTTCATTGGTTTCTGCTCTGCTCTTTATGATTAAGGAAAAGGAATTTGGGGCTAATCTACATGTTCTGATTAGGGCCGGCTTGTATGTTGGTGTGACTTGTGGTCCCCCCGCCCCCAAAGCCACAGCAATCCGCCTTCTGTGGGTCATTTGAGAATCTGATGAAAGTCCTAGATGTCCCCAAGAACACACACAAGGACGCACTCAATTTCACGCATAGATTTAGGCAGTCCACAGGTGTCAGGCTCAGAACTCGCAGCCTGGAGCCCAAATCTGACGGTATCAGCTCCCACCGTTCCCATTCCCACTCAAGACAAGCAGTTTGTTCTGGCAAAATAATCAAGTGATAAAAAACAGAAAGGTAGAAAAACCCCACAGGCCCGGAAGAATTTTCAATTTCATCAAGCCCTAGTATTTTGCCATCTCTGTATTTTCATCCAAAGCATTTTGCTGGCACTATGCCAGCTGAGTACTGCGTTTTACCCCGTGAGATTCTTTAGGGTAGAGACGGTCCAGCGCACTTCTCGTCCCATCTGGCCTGAGAGATGCTTATAAAGGCTTTCTGCCTTCAACTGGCCACTTTCGGCTACTTTTTGACCCTTGACCTCGCTTCAAACGAGATTTCGGGGGATAGGCCCTAGCAGGCGCCCACAGCATCTGTGAGCCGCATCCGGGCCAGCCAGGGCTCCGCTCAGCACGCTCCCCCGACTCCCGGTTCAGAGGCGACTCTCGGCCCTTGCCAACTCCAACCCCAGCCTTCACCCCTCCCAGGTCAACGCCACTGCCTCACCTCACCGCGCCTGCTTCCCGCCCCCTCCACTTGACGGGCGTCTCCGCAGGCCAATGAGCGAGCAGTAACCACCCCTGGGACGGGGCCGAACGAGAGCCAATCCCCGCTCCGGGGCCCGCCCGGGTCCAAATGGCCCAATGGGCGGTGGCGGTAGGGTTCGCTGTGGGGGCGGGGCTGGTAGGTTCGGCCAACAGGCATGCACGTCGGCGCCGCGAGGGGCGGGCGCGCGGCGGGCGTGCGGCGGAAAGGCGGCATAGGGCGGGGGAGGAGGTAAACAAGATGGCGGCGGCGTGTCGGGCGCGGAAGGGGGAGGAGGCCCGGGGCACCCGCGACTGAGGCGGGGCGCGGCGGTAGCGGCGGCGGGCGCCGGCCGACAGAGCGGCCGCCTTGCATGGGCTGGGCCCCCGTGCCGCCCCGCCTGCTCCACGCGCGCGGCGGCCGCGGCGCCATACGCGCCGCCCGGGCCCCGGCAACCCCGGGAACCCCGGTCCGGGACCTGCGGCCTGCGCCGCCTCGGCTGCCCGGAGCCCCGCGCGCCCCACCGTCCGCGACCGACAGCGTTCGGGCGGAGAGCGAGCGAGGGCTGCCGTTTGGGGCGGGGCGCCCGCCGGGCCCGCGCGGTCGCTCGGTGTCCCGGGCCGGTGTGCGGGCGCCCGGGCGGCGGCTGGCTCAGACGAGCCTTGCTCCTTGCAGCCGGCGGGCCCCGGGCAGCTCCGGCGCTGGCGGGAGCCGGCCGAGCTGGACGAAGGTGCCCCGCGCGCTCTGCATACGCACCTGCTGGCGTCTCAGGCGCCCCGGACGGCGGGAGACACCCCCGAGCTGCGCGCCCTGCTCCCGGCAAAGCTCACCTGCCCAGCTCTGCCTGCGCGGGGCCCCGGGCGCGCACCATGGCCCGCTGGTAATGGACGGAGCGGAGAAGACTCGGCCGGCCGCGTCCGTGTTCGTTCGAGGGTCTAAAGTCCCTGGAGGATGACCTAGCACTTCCCGGCCCCACCGGCCTCCCGAGGGCCCCCGTGGACGCGCCTGCCCGCTCTGAAGCTCCGAGGTCGGGCGGCCCCCAAACTTGGGACGCTGCGCACGCCCGGCTGCCCGGGCTCTGGACCAGCCGCGCCTTTTGAACTTACGTTCAGTACAATCGTTTCTTTTCCAAGAGGGTTTTCCTTTATTGTTATTTGTTTTTCCTCTCTTTCTCTCTTATTTTTTCGATTTTGTTGACTTTTTTGGAGAAGGGAATTTTGAGGCGGGACGGAGGGGGTTAGAAACAAAAGGAAGAACCGCTCCCCGCGAAGTTCACAAAGGGGATAAGGGACCGCCGGCCAGAGTCGGAGGCCTGGAGTTCAGGATGGAGGTGGCGGACCCGCAGCAACTGGGTATGTTTACAGAGGGCGAGCTGATGTCGGTGGGGATGGACACATTCATCCACCGGATCGACTCCACCGAGGTCATCTACCAGCCCCGCCGCAAGCGGGCCAAGCTCATCGGAAAGTACTTGATGGGGGACCTGCTGGGGGAGGGGTCGTACGGCAAGGTGAAGGAGGTGCTGGACTCGGAGACATTGTGCAGAAGAGCCGTCAAAATCCTCAAGAAGAAGAAGTTGCGGAGGATCCCTAACGGGGAGGCCAACGTGAAGAAGTAAGTGCGGGCTTCCTGGGTGGGGACGCGCGCCGCAGGGCGGTCCCCTTCTTCCCCCTTCCCTCCCTTCCTCTTCCCTTCTCTCGGTTACTTTCTTGCGTCCTCCGTTTCCTTAAGCACCCGAGTCGACCAGCCAGGAAGAGTCTGGGCAACTCTTTGGGGGACTTCGGTAAAGTCAGGATTGCTCGTTGCGGCTCGGCGTCCTGCGCTCTCAGCTGCTGCGGGGCCCTCCTCGCAAGGGGGCGCCCCTCTCCCTCTGTGCTCTTAGCTGTCCGGAGGGCTCAGGTATCCGGCGGAGGCGACCAGCGTTGGTTTGGTTCGGAAAACCAAAAGCAGTTGGGTTCCGAAAGGGCTCTGTCTTGCCGCCGGCAGGTTTCCTCCCAGCGTGAGGCTGTTACTAGGGCCGGAACACGCCATTTGTTTACCCTGTTGGAGGGGGACGCTGCGGTTGCCAAAAATAATTGTTTGCACCGGTTTATCAGTCTGCAGGGGGGAACTTGGCCCTTTCTCACTCGCCTGGGATGTGCCACAGGACACATCCACGACTTGCAGGCTCGGTGGCTCCTGAGAAGTGGGGGTCGGCTTGTGTCCAGGCAAACTTTTTACACAGATTTTTTTTCACGCGCCTGTCTGGCCATAGGCATCCCCAAGGCGGTGGGAGCCCTGCCTCCGTCCTTTTTGCTGGTTCTGGGAGGGGACACCCTCTCCTTATCTCTGCTGCCTGGGGATCCCACCCTACCCTAGCCCAGGGCTCTATCTAACGGGCCAGGCGGCAGGACTGGCTGGTGACCTTGGCCGGTCCTGGGAGTGCTGCTCCCTGATCACTCTCACCCCTCCCCCCAGCCCCCCTGCTCTCCGGGCAGTTTGACAGTGAGTGCCCAGCTGCTTCTGTCTGCTGTGGGACACCTGGAGAGCAGGGCAGTGGGGCCAGACCGACTGCGGACCGTGCCCCAGCCATGGACCACCAGCAACGGCAGGACCAGGGGTCCCAGCGCCTGCCCAGCCAGTTCTCTGTGCCCATCTGCCACCTGCGTGGTGAGGGTTAGGCAGGGGCCACTAGTGTCCTGGGTGAGACAGGCCAGGGGACAGTGGGTGCCAGTGTCCTCCTGCAAGCTAAGTTAGGCCACACTTCTGATCCAATCCCCACTCCCTGTTTTTCTGAGTCACCTTTTCTCCTTAATCCAGAAGTGTATGGGGGAGAGGTGACCCTCAGACTACCAGTTGGCCACCACTGCAGTTTGAGGGGCAGTGGGCTTCTGGATGCTGCTGGCAGAAAGGGAACCCCCATCACACACACATTCTCTCCAGGGCTGGTCCTTGTCCTCCTGTCTCGTCTTAGCCTCATCCCTTGGTCTGTCCCAGGAGTGGGGTGCTGGACTCTTCCAGGCTGGACAAGCCCTCCTGGATGGAGTTGGCGCAGGTCACCCTAGTGTCTGGTGCCTTATGTTCTGCTGCATCCCAAGCTGGGAGGGGCCGGGCTCATTTCCAGCACCAATTGATGTTTGGTTAGGGCCGCCCCAGCCACTGCTGGCCAGCCATCCTGGGGGCTTCAGAGAAAGTGAGGGACCAAGGGCGTGCACCCGGAACATCTGCGGATGCCCCACCCTGAGATGAGTGAGAGGTGTCAGGTGGGTGAGTGCCCAGTTCTTCCAAAGGGTGACGCACACCTGAGGAAGTCCCTCCTCATCTGCAAATGTATGTGCCCAAGGTCAAGTTAGAAGGAGATCACCACCCAGGATTCCCTCCTGCTTGGCCACCCGACGGAAGATCACAGCTCCCAGTTCTGGTTTCCTGAGCCATCAGTTGTGGTCTCAGGAACCATGGAGACAGTGTCCATTGGAGGAAGCCTTGGGGAGACTGAGCCTGGAGAGGCAGGATGGTTGGCATCCACAGCGGCCTGGGGGTCACTGTGAGGTGCCACAGCTGCAGGTTCGGGCCCTTTTGTCTGTCTCAGCCCCAGAGGCACAGGTCTCCCCCTCTTGGAGCTCAGCTCTGGCCTCATGCCAGCCAGCCACCTGCGGGCTGGTGCTGGGAGGGCCTGCTGGGAGGGCCTTCAGGTTAGAACCCCCGCGCCACCTTTCTGAATGTTGTGAGGGCAAGCCCTGCTCTGAGCACCTTGTTCCCTTGTCCTGAATCCTGATGATACGTGCTGGACTGCTCTGTGTGGGCACTCTAAGCAGGGCCCCAAGATCCAGGCTTCTGGGTCAGCCTTGCCGGCAGGCAGCTACAAGAGAGAAAAAAGCCTCCTTTGTCTTGGAGAGACTTAATAAACTCAACTCCAGACTCTTCTCATGGAGTGAAGTGTCCGGAACTTTCCAGACAAGCCTCAAGAGTCCCACAGCTCCAGTTGGGATGGGATGCTTCCTTAAGAAATGCAGTGTAAAAAAAAAAAAAAAAAAGAAATGCAGTGTGTGACAGAGGAAGTCTCCCCTCCTGTGGCTCCTCCCAGGAGGGCCGCTGTGGTTTGTGCTTGTCCCTCTTTGTTCTTTTTTTTATGTGTGTAAGTCATTTAGTCGTGTCTGACTCTGTGTGACCTTATAGACTGTAGCCTGCCAGGCTCCTCTGTTCGTGGGTTTTTTACTGGAGGGTATTGCCATGCCCTTCTGCAGGGGATCTTCCCGACCCAGGGATGGAACCTGGACCCCCTGCATTGGGAGCTTGGAATCTTAGCCACTGGACTGCCAGGGACGTCCTGCTAACTTGTTCTTGTTGTAAAATAGGAAGATTCAGAAAAGCATCAAGAAGTGAAAAAGAAATCAGTCGTCGTTTTAACACTGACACCTTTGAACTTCTCTTTACCAATCCAAGGACTTTTTAATGAAAAGGGTCATTTTCCATGTAAGTTGTATCTGCTTGTTTTTCTGGTCAGCCACAGAGGCCACGCTGCTGCCTCCCTGGGTGGGGGCAGCCCTGGGGCTTCATGCCTGTACAGATGGTGGGTACATACCCCTCTGCCCCAACCCCTGGGAGAGCAGGTGGGCCCAACTCACAGGATTCTCACCTGTCACAAGGTCCTATTCTTTGTGGGCTTTTCTATCAGCTGTTGAGAAGCAGGGACAGTCTCCGTGCTCCCACCCCATGTTCCCTCTGTAAGAGGGCAGCTCAGGCCCTGTGCCTGCTGTGTGCCAGATGTATGTGCTTGGTGAGCTGTGCAGAGCCGGGACTGGCAACTTGGGGCCCTGCCAGCCTCCTTCCTCATCAGCGTTCCTGGTGCTCTTGCCTTGTGTCTTGGCCCAAGTGCCCAGTGCCAGTCTCCAGGCTAGCAGTGGTGACTGGTGGGCTCTTGGACCCAAGGGTGAGTGGTTGGGGTTGTAGCCTAGCCTGGACTTTCCTGGCCCTCGTTCCCATCCCAAGTGGCCTCTGCCAGGTCCTGGCATCTGCTGTACCCCCACTACCCAGGTGTTGGTAAAGCTTCCTCCCTGAGGCCGGCTGGCATCACCAGGGCATGGCTGCTCCTTGAGGCACCCAGGATCTCATTGCATGTCCTGACTGAGGGGTGACTATATGCAGTGGAGCCCGGGGGCCATAGGGACACCCCAGGCTGGGGCGTGGGGGACGCTGGCCCCTCGCCCCAGAAGCCTATTGGAAGTCACAGCCCAGTCGCCCATTATCGTGTGTCTACTACACAGCTGGAGGTGGCATGTTCTCTGAACAGCTTTAGTGAGACACATTTTACATGATGTGAAACTCAGCTGTGAGCACGTAACTCAGGGTCAGGTACTTTCCTGGAGAGTGCGACCACAACCTATCTCTAGTTCCAGAACAGTCCATGTCCCAAAAGGAAGCCCCATCCCCATCAGCAGTCACCCCTGCTCCCCCTCACAGCCTCTGACAAACCAGGAACCCACTCTCTATGTGTGTGGATCAGCATGTTCTGGAGGTTTCCCATCAGTGTAATCACACACTACGTGTTCTGTGTCTGCTCCTCTGGTGGTCTCAGATGCATCCACATGGTAGCAAGTGTCAGAGCTTCTGATGCTGCCCGTGGGGGGCAGGGGGGAAACGTGTATCTGACCCCATCAGTGGATGTGTGGGTCATCTACTCCTGTTGCCCATGTGTGTGGACATGTGTATCCATTCCCATCAGTGGACGTATGGGTCATCCCCTGCTGATGCCCATTAGGAATTGTGCTGTTCGGCAGTTGTGCAAGCACATGTTTGTGTTGAACTTCACTTTTCTTGAGTTTCTCCTCATTTTCGTCTCTTGCCCCTCGCCACATGATTGGAAGCATCAGCAGAAGGACCGAGGGGTGAGGGGGTCTTGCTCAGTGTTCCTCAGCCAGAGCAGCCATCACCCCTTCCTTGCTCTCTGTGGACCTGTCAGCGTCTAGAGGGAACGGGGTGCTGGGTCCCGGGGCCCTGAGGTGGGTGGTCATGGGGGCAGCTGCACTTCTCTGTGAACTCCGTGCTTTAGGACTCGGCTCTTTCATTGCCCTCCGCTTGTGCGCGGTCAGCAAGCCCGCCCTGGGTCCACTCTGCTCCCAGCACCACAGGCAGGTCCCTGCGATTCCCGTCCTGAGCAACTGCAGCTGGATCGGAAGGCTTGTTTCCTCTCATTTCACTTCCTGCATCCCTGCTGAGTGCCTGGCTTTCCTCTTTCTTTAAATAATGGTTTTCTTTTTCTCTGGCCAGTGGTGCTATTCCTAGGTGACGAGAACATCTCGGCCCCTGCAGTGCATGTTTCAGGGATCCTCCTGCATCCCCTCACCCACTCGGAGTGTGTGTCTGTGCTGTCTCCGCTGCAGTCCTGGCCTTGTGGGCGTGCAGTTCCCTTCTCTTAGAGTTTGACACCGTGGCCCCTTCCCTGGTGTTGTCGCCCCTTCCTTGGTGTTGACAGCAGGCTCACTCACTTCCTCGGGAGGCTGTGATCATGTTGATTGAGGGCCCTGCATAGGGCCCTCCCTCCAGAGCTGGCTTTCCTGATGTGGGGTGGGGGGTAGTGCTGTCCACTACCTGAGGGTCTCTCCCACATTAAACTTTTCCTGCAGAGGAGTCTTGCCCCAGTAGAAGTGGGCGGAGGGGGAGGCTTGGCTGGGTGGATGGTCCTGGGATGGGTACTCATGGCACAGAAGGCAGAACCTGGGCTTGTCCAAGCCTGGGCAGGCCTGGGGCGAACACCACCGCGCGTGTGGTTGGCAGCCGCATCCGAGTTTGGAGACTTTGCACACTGGGACTGGCGGCTGCTGCTTGAAACCTGGCTGTGAAGCCTGGCCTCCCCAAGGTGGCCACGTGTTGGCTCAGGTGTCAAGGGCTCCTTGTCTCCACACGTGGGTTTATGTATTGTCTCTTTGGATGGAGAGGGGACAGGCGGTCACCTGGGCTGTCCTGTTGCTACAGGAGTCATGATCTGGGTTGGGCCCTCCTTCGTGTCTCCCCTCGTGTGTCCAGCAGGGAGGCTGATGGGGATGGTCACCTGAGCTGTCCCCAGCCTCAGGAGTTTGGTCTGCATCGGGCCATGTATCCCATCCCTGCCCCAGCCTGTGAGCTCTCTGCTGAGCTTGCTGCCATGTGCCGCTTTCCCCTCTGGGCTGCAAATCCCATCCCCGCAGTGGGTGCCCTTGCTAGCCAGTTAGCCCAGCAGGCATTAAACACTGAGAGAGCTGCCCCGGACCCCTTCCTAGGGCCCTCTCTCCGGGCACCTCCGCAAGGAGCTGCTGTGTACTCCGACCAGGCAGCACGTGGCAGAGACCCCTGAGGCCTCATCACAACTGTCAGGACAAAGGCTTCCATTTGGGCAGCCTGGGGTGTCCACCTCTCTGTCGTATAGAAAGGGTGGAGAACTTATAGGCAGGGGAGGGGCAATCACCACGGTTGAGCTCTGGCCCTGGGGAGCTGGCAGCAGGCTGGGAGTCAGAGCTATGAGGTGATGGGGGAAGGAAGCCTGGGAGCACAGGGCCACTGCCGATGAGTGCTGGTGGGCCTGGAGCGTCTGAGGGGACTCCCAGGACAGGGTGCTCATGGACCCAGTGCCTGGCACACAGCAGCCTGGTTAGGCCCATTGCAGGAGTGGGACCTACTGGTCCACAGTGGGTCCAAGCTGGGCAGGTTGAGGGAGGCCCTGCCAGAGGCAGGCTGGGGAGTCTGCTCCCACCCACCAGGACTCACCACACTGCCTTGTCCCCCGGGACACCCAGAGATACTGGAAGACATTATGGTTGTCGTGTCATGATGTAGGGGGACTCTTCGCATCAGAGTCTGCTCCCCACATACCCACAGAGCCCACACAGCCAGGGTCAGTACCCAAGTGGAGCTGCCATGTGTGGTCCCTGCTCACGCTGGATAGCAGGCTAATCAGCCGGTGGTCAGATGGTGTGAACCTGGGGCCCAGCTTCTGAGTCACCTCCCCTTGATTCAGTTCAGAGGAGAATTTAGATGTGCAGCCTCTTGGCCTAGAGGGGACCCTGGGCAGGGACGGAGCAACCAGTGGGCTTGCAAGAAGCCACTGTGAACTGTGTTTCCTCCTGCGAGTGGAGGGCCTCCTGTGCACTGGTTCTGGGGAGCGGGGGCTATGAGTGCCAGGCCGTGATCCGCGTGGAAGGAGGACTTCGGCTATGAGGGCCCAGGATCGTGCACTGGTCTGTGAGGGTGGGGTGTGGGTTTTCTGGAATAGCTGACCTTTTCATGAAATGTGAACAGTGGGAGGAGTGGGAGCCGAGTCTCAAGAGGACAGGCCCTCACCTGCCCTGGTGTTCTTACATATCACGCATGGGCTTCCTGGTGAGGACTTTATAAAACCTTTATTGAGGTATTACTCAAATATCATGCAGTTTCGTGGCACTTGGTATCTTTTTAGTAATGGTCATCTCTAGGTAGGTCCAGGACATTCCATCACCCCAAAAAGAAGCCCTGTCTCCTTTGTCACCATATCTTCTCCCCAGCCCCTGACAACCAGGAACCCACTCTCTGTGTCTGTGGATCAGCCTGTTCTGGACGTTTCCCATCAGTGGGATCACACCCTGCATGTCCTGTGTCTGCTTCTCTCACCGAGCATTGTGTTCTCAGGGCCCGTCTATGTGGTAGCAAGTGTCAGGGCTTCTCTCCTTTTCAGGACTGAGGGATGCTCCTGGGTGTGGAGAGACACTGGCAGTGTGTCCACCCTTGGGCTTCCATGGATGGTGCTGCCATGAGCACATGTGCACAGGTCACGTGTTCTCAGTCCTCCAAGGCACATACCCTGAGTGGAGGTGCTGGGTCAGTTGGTGACTCTGTTTAGCGTTCTGTGAAGCCTCCTCACAGACTTCTGACTTTTCCCCCTTCCCTACCACCAGCTCCTGCAGAGAATCCTTGGGAGCTGCACTGGCAACAGGGTGGGGGTAGAGAGGGCTGTCTCTGGAGTCCCAGCTCCTACACCCCTTGTGCTGCCCCTGTGTGCCCTTGCTGTGGTCTCCGTATATCTTCAGTCCAAGTGTTGGACGTCCCTGGTCTTGTTGCTGTGTTGAAGCCCTGCTGGGCTCTGGCAGACCTGGCACCCCCATGCGGTGCCTTCCACATGGTGGGTGCGGCCGGGCTGCCGGGACTCGGCTGACTACCTGTCCTCTCTCTAGGGAGATCCAGCTGCTGAGGAGGCTGCGGCACAGGAACGTCATCCAGCTAGTGGATGTGCTGTACAACGAGGAGAAGCAGAAGATATATCCTGCAGGGGCTGGGGAGGTGGGCATGTCCCCATGGGTGAGTGGGCATATTGGCAGTCTCCTTGGCCTTCCCCTCTCCTCTTGGACTGTGACTCCCAGAGGCCAGGTCTAGGGGCCTGGGGTCCTGCTGAGGGGTCTGTCCCTGACCCTCTGGATCCAGAATGACTGGACTCTTCTCCACAGAGAAGTGTGGCTGGGGGGCCTCGACCTGACCCTGGCTCCCACCCTTCCTCACTCCCTCCCCCTCTGCCCCACGACTCCAGCCTCTCTTCCCCAGGGCTCCCATGGGCCTCTATCCCTCGCTCCCCTGGGGGGCGAGGCTTAAGCTCCTCCTTGGGATGGAACAACCAGGGGCCTTCATGCTGGGCTGTGTGGGCTGAGCCCAGAGGCGGCACAGAGCTCCACAGGAAGGCCCTGGAGGATCCGTGGAGGGGTGGGGATCCATTGCAGTGACCATGATCCCTCCCAGGTGCTCCCGCTCACTGCACTGGTGCAGCCCCACCCCCAGCATTTGTCTGTGTCCTAGGGTCTGTCCTGTCCAGAGCAGGGTGCTTGCTGCATATTTTCCTTAGCACAGCCCACGTACATGGTGATGGAGTACTGTGTGTGTGGCATGCAGGAGATGCTGGACAGCGTCCCCGAGAAGCGCTTCCCTGTGTGCCAGGCCCATGGGTGAGTGAGCTCGAGCCCCGCCTGTGTCCCTGCCCCTGCAGGTCGCTCAGGGCCAGGGCCTTAAAGGACCTGGTCTTATGTTCAGAGAGCTTATTCTGAGCATGAGTGAGATGGAAGTTAAAGTGTGTTTTAAAACTCAGGGCTTTGGCGCCCACTTTGCGACTGTGTAGCCTGGCTGCTGTGCATGCCCGCAGCAGCCCACCGGCTCCTCTCTTTTGCACACGCACTGCTGTGCATGCCTGTTGCCTGAGGCTGTAGGGCCTCCTGGTGCTGGGGGAGTCCCTGACTGGGCCTCACTGCCCCGAGGCCAAGTTCTCCTGGAGAGTCAGCCCCCGGTTGCTTGTAGGACCAGCTGGCCTGTGGTAGGAGGAGACAGGGGACAGGGGCGGTGAGCAGCATGGCTCTTTCCAGACCAGAGACTGGGGTGATGGCACAGCCCAGGTGGCTGGCCCTAGGTGGTGGTCACAGAGCTGTGCCCGCAGGTACTTCTGCCAGCTGGTGGACGGCCTAGAGTACCTGCACAGCCAGGGCATCGTGCACAAGGACATCAAGCCCGGCAACCTGCTGCTCACCACTGGTGGCACGCTCAAGATCTCTGACTTGGGTGTGGCTGAGGTGCGTGGGGGGGCCCGGGGCGGATGGGGCATGGGGTCCAGCCCCTGGGGCCACTTCCTAAGGGCTACCTGACGCTGCCACAGGCACTGCACCCGTTTGCCGAGGATGACACGTGCCGGACCAGCCAGGGCTCTCCAGCATTCCAGCCACCTGAGATTGCCAATGGCCTGGACACCTTCTCTGGCTTCAAGGTGGACATCTGGTCAGCGGGAGTCACACTGTAAGTGCCCTGGGCCTGGTCCCTTTAGCCCAGGGTCCCTCTACCTCACCCACCCCAGCCCCAGGCACTCAGTTCAGACTCCAGGCCTTCATGACCTGCCCCTCCTGGCAGGTCCCCTATGTCTGGGGAGGCCATGGAGCCAGGATCAGGAATTCCTGTGGGGAGGGTCACATGCACTGGGACCAGCTGTTCTCTTGCCCACCTCGGCCTTGTGCTGGTGTCCCCCTGCGCGAGTCACCCATCACTGTTCGGGCGAGGCTTTCTGTCCTGACTCCTGGGGCTGAGTTTAAAGATACCACAAGTTGCCAGTGATGCTTGGCTCCCACCCAGACTGCCTTCATAATCCCGGCAGCAGCGAGGGGGCCTGTGTTCTCCCGCCAGGGCGAATTGGTGCTGCAGCCCCATGGGGCAGCCAATGGTCTGGGCGAAGAGGCATCCATTTTATTCCACTGAGAGCTCACTGACAGATGTCCCCTGACCCATCCTGTTAGAGCGCGCAGTCCAGTGGCTTTCCGTGTCTTCACAGTGAGCCAGCAGCACCGTGTGTTCAGACCATCGTCCTCACGTCCGATCCCTGCAGGGGGTGGGGGGTGTGTATGTGTAGTGAGGGTGGGGGAGTGTGGCAGAGGCTCCAGGGCCACAGGGCAGGCTCTGACTGGTCTGTCCTCCCGGGCCACAGCTACAACATCACAACAGGCCTGTACCCGTTCGAGGGCGACAACATCTACAAGCTGTTTGAGAACATCGGGAAGGGGGACTACACCATCCCGGGGGACTGTGGGCCCCCACTCTCAGACCTGCTCAGAGGTGAGGCCCTCAGGGTGAAGGCCAGGCTGCAGGTGTGGGGGCTCCCGAGGGTCTTCCATAGACCACTGGCCTCTTGAGAGCTGAGCCATCTCTGTGCCGCAGCCGCCTGCCCCCATCCTCCCACATGGGAGGTGGGCACAGCCTAGCCAGGCTTGGAGAGCAGCCCGAGTGGAGCGTGGGAGGGGTCGCTGGCTCCTTTGGGCTCTGCCACCTGCCCTGGGTCTTAGTTCCACCCTGTCCTGATTACACATCCCTATAGGAAGTAACAGTGGAGGTGGGGAGGGGCCTCCTGCGGGACCTCTTTCTGCTGCAGTTCCCAGGCTGCTCAGCAGGTGGCACTGTCCCTGCACACAGGGGTCTGACCAAAAGTGGCCCCATAAAGCCACACCAGCATCCTGGGGTTTGGCTGAACTTAGTGTTCTATGTTTTTTGTACACTACACGTGGCTTATGGGATCCTACTCCCTGACCAGGGATTGCACCCAGGTCCACAGCAGTGAAAGCGCAGAGTCTTCACTCCTAGACTGGCAGGGAGCTCCCTGGTGAAGTTAGTTTTGATGATACAGCACATCCAGGATATCGCCTGTGTGACTGTACCGTCCTAGGTCCTCTGCCCACAGTCCCTGGGCCTCATGTAACTGACCTGACGCTCGGCTTGTGCCGGACACCTAATCCGTGCTTTAGCCTGTATGTGGCCTACAGATGAACAAGCAGCTTCACAGTCCTGCGTGGCTCTGGAGCCTCCTGATGGAGTCACGCCAGTTCTCTGGTTGTTAGTGAAGGTGAAGTAAAGCTGAGCAGCTGCAGTTCAAGTGCTCTGCAGTGGTGCAACCCAGTCCTGCCCTCCGCATCAGGGCCACCCTGGCAGCCAGGCACTGGGATCCCCGCCCTCCCAGGGTCTTACTGGAATGTGGGAGGTGGCAGCCCCACCGACTCAGACCTTGCCCTCCCTGCCCAGGTGTTCCTTGAAGGCTCATGGCCCAACCCCCCAATACACAGATCCCCAGCTCTAGCAAGGACTGATGTTTCAGACCGTCCTTCCTTCAGTGGGGAGTGATGAGTTGGAGTTCTCTCAGTTTTAAGCTTTCTTTGCTCCAGTGACACAGATGATGACCTGTTATTGCCTTCACTCTCATAAACACTTGAAACAGTCCCAAGTTAGGGGGACTTCCCTGCTGGTCCTCTGGTTACAACTGCAAGTTCCCAATGCAGGGGGCCCTGGCTCGATCTCTGGTCAGGGAACTAGATCTCATGCCTCACCTAAGACCCAGCGCAACCAAATAAGTAAGAAGCAGCCCTAAGTCTGGCTGATGAGATGGTGGAGGGCATTGGTGTCCCTGTCCCCCAGGTCCAGGCAGTGTCCTGTCCTCTCTGCCTGGGCCTGCCTACAGGTCTTGCATAGCTGGGCGGCGAGCCTCCTGCCCACAGGTCTCTGGAACACTGTCCCAGCCCTGCCGTCACTCTCCCACAACAGAGCTGTGACCATGACCTTTCCTCTTCTACACCACTCAGGCTCAGTTCTGAGTGCCAGTGTCCCAAAGTTGCACTTTTCTGAGAACAAAGCCCAGCAAGACCTACAGGGCTGCCTTGCCCCTTCTGCATGTCCAGGTCCCGGCAAAGGCCTTCACACAGATTCTAGGGTATGTCCCTCTGGAGGCCCCTGGTTCTCCTGCTGCCGCCTTGGGGATTTGGGGTTCCGGCAGGAATTGCCGGTCACCGGCTTTGCTGGCCAGAGCCCTGCTGGCACTGCAGGGTCGACCCCTGTGCTTTGTCTTCCTGGGACGTGTGGACAGGTTCAGGATCCCTGGGGTGGGCTCTTGTCCTGTGTTCCAGCCTGCTCCGGTCTCCTTCCTGACCTCGCTTTGCAGCGGGGGCGGGGCTCCGCTCACACGCGCCACGCCCTCCGCCCCCACCCCTCCCAGGCAGGGGCGGGGCCTCTGCCCGCGCTGACCCCGCCCCCGGCTGGTCTCCTGGCAGGGATGCTGGAGTATGAGCCGGCCAAGCGGTTCTCCATACAGCAGATCCGGCAGCATAGGTGAGTTCCTGGCCCGGCTGGGTGCTGGAGGAGGAGGGCGGGGTGCAGGGATCTTGCCCTCTCAGTCTCTCCTGTTGGCCCCACCCTTCTCCATCTCTGCACGCTACGTAGTTCTCTGTGGGAATTGAGGGTGGGCCCATGTGGGGAGCCAGCCTGGACACCCTGATGCCCCGCTCCCACAGCTGGTTCCGGAAGAAGCACCCACCAGCCGAGCAGCCGGTGCCCATCCCGCCCAGTGCAGACTGCAAGGACCGGTGGCGGGGCATGACAGTGATGCCCTACCTGGAGGACCTGCATGGCTGTGCCGACGACGTGGATGACGAGCTCTTCGACATTGAGGACGACGTCATCTACACTCAGGACTTCACAGTGCCCGGTGAGCCCCGATCGAGGGGAGGGCCGGGGGCTCTGCCGGAGGGTCCGGTGGCCCTCTTGGCGCCAGTGCCCTGCTGATGCCTAGCCTTCTTCCCCAGGTGGCGAGGAGGCGTCTGAGGCAGGGCTTAGAGAGAGAGGCCCACGGGAGAGCCCGTGCTCAGAACTTTCTGGAGAGGAAGCTGAGGCGAGGGCCTTGGAGGAGCTCCAGGCAGAACCCAGGCCCTAGTTAGCACCGCCCTGCCCACGCCCTGTGCATCATGGGCTCTCACTGACCCTACCCAGGGTCTGAGGGAGGCTGGGCCACTGCCCCGCCACTGTGTCCTTGGTTCTGTGCTGCCCCGGTCTGGTTCCACTGGCTCCGCATAAAGGTCTGCCTGCATCGTGTGTGAGGTCCTGCTTACCACCTCCTGGCTCGTCGGCCAGGGCTTGGGTGTTTTCTGTAGAAAAAGCCTGTGTGCAGGGTGGCCTGTGGGCATGGACCCAAACTCTCAGGACGTGTCAGGGCTCTGGTACCCATGGTGGCTGGCTGTAGCCATTTCCCACTGGGGTCTTGGGGTCAGGTCAGAGACCCTGCCCTGGGAACCTCGGCCACAGCCCAGTCCAACGTCAGGCCTCCTGGACCTCTGTCCCTGGCAGGATAGGATCAAGATGTTCTCCTTTGGGAGGCACTGGAGCTCTGGGACAGGTGTCTGGCTGGCTGAGTGTGAACCCTGCTGGGTCTCCCAAGCCCCGCTGGGCACTGACTACACGCTGTCCCTTCAGGCCTGTGCCAGAGGCCTGGACTACTTTTCCTGGGTACGGAATGTTTGTCCAAGAGCAGTTCTCTGGGCCCCAGCTAGATCCCTAGCCCAGAAATGTCCCTACTCCAGATGGGGGACAAGCCTGCATCCGGATCAGGCAGCTGCCCCTTGCCGAACTGCCCTAGGCCAACGGCAGGCTGTGTTGGGGCTGTTCTGCTCCAGTTCCGTCTTATGATCTGCTCACCAGGGTCTCCCTGGTTTGTTGCTCGTCCTGCCATCCACCCTGAGGGGTTTTGCTTGGGCCAGTGCCCTTGGTGCCTTGAGGGCGAGTGGAGCAGATTCCTTGCCTGCCGGCCACCCCCCAGCTCTGCTTGCTATGCTGGAGGCTGAACGCTGCTGGTTTGAGCAGCGTTGTGGTACTCGGCACCCTTTTAGCCCCCTCCCCCATTAGAGCAGGCTCCTGACACCGGCCTACCCTGCCATGCTCTTGAGTTCTCACCTGAGTTGCTCCTGTACACATGCCTAGGGGGCTTCCGGCAAGGTCCAGAGGCCGAGTCAGGCCCCAGATGCCGCTAGTGGAAACTCATTCCTGTGTGAGGACCAGACAGGCTTGAGGCGGTTGTGGTGGTTTCCTGGTATCCACGGGAGGAGGGTGTGCTGTGGTCAGCATGGGCTCTTGCACCCCTCCCTCCCCCACCACTCAGTGGGCATTCAGCAGGGTCCCAGGACCCAGTGAGGGCTGGCAGGCCGTGCAGGAAGGCATGGGGTATGGAAGACGCCCGAACCTGCCTCTGTCTTCTTTCGTGCCTGGCATGGAGAGCCAAGGTGGGCTGTTTCAAGAGAGATACCGAGTCTGGATGCCTGGCCCGAGTACAGCCCCTTGTGTTCCACAGGGCCCAGTGGGCTCTGGCCTTCACCCAGGTGAGAGAGCTGAGGCTCGGGCCCCAGGCCTCTGGTCCTCCACCACATTCCCACTCATCTGAGTGCGGAGTCCTGCTCACAGCTGAACGGGCAGGTGAGCGTGGGCTGGGCCTGACTCTGGTTGATTGGTTCGAAGGCCCACCTTCCGGTTCCCTGGATGAGGCCCTGTAGCAGGTCAGATGGGACAGGTGGTGGGGGCCCTGGGTCCGGGCAGGAATGATGCAGTGTTTGTGCTTTGGGATCCCCAGTCAGCACACTCTGGCCCTCTCCCCTTGAAGGTCAGGTTCTGGAGGAGGAGGCTGGGCGGAGCACACAGAACCGGGTCCTTCCCAAGGCTATGTGTGTGAATGGCACCGACACCACCCAGCTGAATACCAGGTCGAGGGCAGAGCGCCGGGCCAGCGCCGCCTCCAACCCTGCCCGCAAGGCCTGCTCGGCCAGCAGCAAGATCCGCCGGCTGTCGGCCTGCAAACAGCAGTGAGGGTGGCTGCCTGAAGGTAGGATGGGACTGGGACCAGAGGGGTTGGGGGGTTCGGGGGGAGGGCACATCGTGGACACTACTGTCTTGGTTTGTTTCACTGTTCCTGGGGTCTGGGTTGAAGTTGAAGGAAGTCACTTT
>SJXQ01006797.1:0-56016 GCA_006408695.1 Aepyceros melampus | reverse complement strand
AAAAGGCAGAGGAACCAGAGATCAAATTGCCAACATCCGCTGGATCATGGAAAAAGCAAGAGAGTTCCAGAAAAACATCTATTTCTGCTTTATTGACTATGCCAAAGCCTTTGTGTGGATCATGATAAACTGTGGAAAATTCTGAGAGATGGGAATACCAGACCCCTGACCTGCCTCTTGAGAAATCTGTATGCAGGTCAGGAAGCAACAGTTAGAACTGGACATGGAACAACAGACTGGTTCCAAATAGGAAAAGGAGTACGTCAAGGCTGTATATTGTCACCCTGCTTATTTAACTTCTATGCAGAGTACATCATGAGAAACGCTGGACTGGAAGAAGCACAAGCTGGAATCAAGATTGCTGGGAGAAATATCAATAACCTCAGATATGCAGATGACACCACCCTTATGGCAGAAAGTGAAGAGGAACTAAAGAGCCTCTTGATGAAAGTGAAAGAGGACAGTGAAAAAGTTGGCTTAAAGCCCAACATTCAGAAAACGAAGATCACGGCATCCAGTCCCATCACTTCATGGGAGATAGACAGGGAAACAGTGGAAACAGTGTCAGACTTTATTTTTCTGGGCTCCAAAATCATTGCAGATGGTGACTGCAGCTATGAAATTAAAAGACGCTTACTCCTTGGAAGAAAAGTTCTGACCAACCTAGATAGCATATTCAAAAGCAGAGATATTACTTTGTCGACTAAGGTCCGTCTAGTCAAGGCTATGGTTTTTCCAGTAGTCATGTATGGATGTGAGAGTTGGACTGTAAAGAAGGCTGAGCGCCGAAGAATTGATGCTTTTGAACTGTGGTGTTGGAGAAGACTCTTGAGAATCCCTTGGACTGCAAGGAGATCCAACCAGTCCATTCTGAAGGAGATCAACCCTGGGATTTCTTTGGAAGGAATGATGCTAAAGCTGAAGCTCCAGTACTTTGACCACCCCATACGAAGAGTTGACTCATTGGAAAAGACTCTGATGCTGGGAGGGATTGGGGGCAGGAGGAGAAGGGGCCGACGGAGGATGAGATGGCTGAATGGCATCACTGACTCCATGGGCGTGGGTCTGGGTGAACTCTGGGAGTTGGTGATGGACAGGGAAGCCTGGCGTGCTGCGATTCACGGGGTCACAAAGAGTTGAACATGACTTAGCGACTGAACTGAACTAAACTGAGAAAGTCATTGCTGGCCAGGAGGAGATGTCCCTTTTTTTCTTCAGAGCTGAAAACTCTTGTGCAACATTTCCATGTTGACTCATTGGAAAAGACTCTGATGCTGGGAGGGATTGGGGGCAGGAGGAGAAGGCGATGACAGAGGATGAGATGGCTGGATAGTGTCACTGACTCCGTGGGTCTGGGTGAACTCCGGGAGATGGTGATGGACAGGAGGCCTGGCATGCTGCGATTCATGGGGTTGCAAAGAGTCAGACACGACTGAGCAACTGAACTGAACTGAACTGAACTGATAGCTCTGGAGGCTAGAAATCTAAGCTCAGGATTCTCAGTTAGACTGGTTTCACCTGAGGGCTGTGAAGAAAAATCTTTTCCATGCCTCTCTCCTGCCTTCTTGTGGTTTGCTCTCCATCTTTGATATTCTTTGACTTTGTGGAAGCATCACCCCAATTTCCGCCTTCAACTTCACATGGCATTCTCCCTGTATCTGTCACCAAGTTTCCCCATTTTATAAGGACACCAGTCATATTGGATTGTACTTCATTCTCATGACGCCATTTTGATTTATCTCTAGAAAGACCCTATCTCCAACAAGGTCACATTCTGAGTTACTGAGGGTTGGAACTTCTGCATATCTATTGCTGTGGAGGGGGGGACACAGATCAGTCCATAATAATAGGCATCACAGCCAGAGTAGCCCCAGTAACAAGAGAGGATAAGAATGCTATTTTGGAAGAATATTCAACATTAAAAGTATTTTATTATAGTCAGATGAGAAAAAACAAGATTAAAAATGGTGGTTATTTTATAATAGTGCCTTTATTATGCATTTTTTTCATATATGTATCTATACATAGATGGAGAAAGAAGTGGCAAGACCCACTCCAGTATTCTTGCCTGGAAAATTCCATGGATAAAAGAGCCTGGCAGGCTATATAGCCCATCAGTTCAGTTCAGTTCAGTCGCGCAGTCGTGTCTGACTCTTTGCGACCCCATGAATCGCAGTACGCCAGGCCTCCCTGTCCATCACCAACTCCCGGAGTTCACTCAGACTCACGTCCATTGAGTCTGTGATGCCATCCAGCCATCTCATCCTCGAGTGACAAAAAGATGGACTTAGCAACTAAAGAACAACAATGTTTTTTTTTTATATATCAGTGAATATATATATATATATATATATATATATATATATAAAGGTTATAAGACCTTTTAGCATGCATAAAAAAAATCAGGGTTTTATTTCAGTGTTTAAATTGAGGCGATCTGGATAGATTTACTTTCTCCTTCGTACTTTTTGAAATTTTCAAATGTTCATTATGTTAACATTTCAAGTGATCTGTAACTCTAAAATAAAAGATGCTACATAATGTTCAAGATTATAAAGATAGAAGTATCTCCACTCTTTTGAGCCATAATTAAACCCTAAAATTTTGCTTTTAATTGTCTCAATTATGAATGCACCTACCCTAAGTATTTAATAACTTTTCTCTTCTTAGTTTCATAGTTTTCCAAAGGGTCAGTTCAGTTCAGTTCAGTCGCTCAGTCATGTACGATTCTTCGCGACCCCATGAATCACAGCATGCCAGGCCTCCCTGTCCATCACCAACTCCCGGAGTTCACTCAGATTCACGTCCATCGAGTCAGTGATGCCATCCAGCCATCTCATCCTCTGTCATCCCCTTCTCCTCCTGCCCCCAATCCCTCCCTGCATCAGAGTCTTTTCCAATGAGTCAACTCTTTGCATGAGGTGGCCCAAGTACTGGAGTTTCAGCTTCAGCATCATTCCTTCCAAAGAACACCCAGGGCTGATCTCCTTTAGAATGGACTGGTTGGATCTCCTTGCAGTCCAAGGGACTCTCAAGAGTCTTCTCCAACACCGTGGTTCAAAAGCATCAGTTCTTCAGCACTCAGCTTTCTTCACCATCCAACTCTCACATCCATATATGACTACTACTGGAAAAACCATAGCCTTGACTATACAAACCTTTGTAGGCAAATTAATGTCTCTGCTTTTGCATATGCTGTCTAGGTTGGTGATAACTTTAGTTCCAAGGAGTAAACATCTTTTAATTTCATGGCTGCAATCACTATCTGCAGTGATTTGGGGCTTGTTAAATACACACACACACACACACACATGCACATACACACACCAATGTAGCTTTAATTACCAATGAGCCCTCATAAGTAAAGCAGTACATGTATATAATTTTCAGTAGGAATATATATTTATTTTATATACATGTATTCAGAATAAATTTCAAGTAACAGTGAAGAAAATTCTATGCAGTAAAAAAAATGTGAAAGAAATGAGAAAACAGTAGTGATGAATGAGGCAAGTGCCTTCAGGACATTTGAAGAACAGCAGTAGGAAAGCAATTGGCTGGGTTGCATGCATAGTTATCCAAGTCACCAGTTCATTGGTGTTTCTTCAGAGACCTAACTACCATATATACAAAGTAAAAATCAAAAACCAGTTCAGTTCAACCAGAAATAAATAGAACATAAAATTTTAACAATTGCTTGAATAATAGATCTAATCCTCCTTGGCATTTTCCCCTTGAAAGACTTCAGAGCATTGTCACAATTCTCTACCTCTCTTATCCAATATCAGTGTACAAGGACGGATGTTAAGTAGCATTTAAGATGTTACATTGTGCCAGAAAATATTTTATTTATTTTTGTCTTTGGAGATACTCCAAACTCTGTTTTGCCCAAGCAGTCAGAATAACAAACATGATTAGAAAATAGTTGTTTTAAGTAGAGGAATACCAGAAATTAAAATAGAAAAGGACAGAAATGTGGAGATTATATAGCGAGTATGATAGTCTATAAGAGTAACTCTAGCATGAATGTGATGCACCATTTGGCACAGCCTTGGTTTTGGCAATCTGGGCTGGAATTAACCTTTAGGATGTTTAAAGTGATAAGATATTCTGTTCTCCTTCCAGTTCTTTAGGCATTGGGATTAAAACTAAGATCTGACCTGAAGCACCTCCTTGGTTCTTAATTAGTTAAGTTATTTATGTTCCTTCTTCCAAAGTTTCCTCCTCTGTAAAACTGTCAAAACAATAACCATCACTTGGAATTATTATACAAATTATGAAACACATGCAAAACAGTTTTATAAGTCTCTGGAAAATAATAAGCCTCTGCTGCTGCTGCTAAGTCGCTTCAGTTGTGTCCAACTCTGTGCAACCCCATAGACGGCAGCCCACCAGGCTCCCTTGTCGCTGAGATTCTCCAGGCAAGAACACTGGAGAAAATGGGTTCTCCGAAGAAAATGGGTTGCCATTTTCTTCTCCAGTACATGAAAGTGAAAAGTGAAAGTGACATCGCTTACTCGTGTCTGACTCTTCGCGACCCCATGGACTGCAGCCTTCCAGGCTCCTCCGTCCATGGGATTTTTCCAGGCAAGAGTACTGAAGTGGGTTGCCATTGTCTTCTCCAAATAAGCCTCTAAACAATATTAACTACTATGAGTATTATTACCATTGTTTTTTAAACTCTCATCACATCCACATGGAAATTATTTTCACAGGGGTTTTCACAATAGTTCAAGTTAGCTTAGATTCATCAAGAAACCACTAGGAAAACAAAATGAGAATATCATTTAGCTACCATTACTTATGGATTTTATCCAATTCCTTTTGCTGCTCTGCACTTGGTTAGTACAAAGACACTCATTAACACTTCTGAAGCATGTTGATTTTGTATAGTGATCTCTGTCTGTCTTTTGCTGACTCAGATCCCTCACTTGTCCTTTCTTGCCTTTTGTTCTGTTTTCTCTCAAAGATTTCAAGGGGAAAAAAAGGAATCTGGTCTCTGGTTTGGGCTTCACCTTCTGAAAGCTTGATTTGTGGTAGAAATAGAAGCAGCATTTTAACCTCTAGTGACACTTCATTTCAGAAAGCTGCTTGAAAGGATCTCAAGGGATCAATATCAGAAGTAGTTGCAGGTATTGCTATGTTATGGTCAGGCAGCAGAAGCTACCTGTTTATAGCAAGAAAGCTGAAACAACTAGCTGGTTAAAATCATAGATCAGCAAAATAAACTCTATGAAATAAAATTTTAACATCAATATGCTGTAATTTACCAAATCTGTATTTTGACTTACGGATTTTTAAGGCATTATAATACAGAAAGGAAATGTGAAAATACCATCTGTACAACCACTATTTTGGGAAATTCAATAATGCAATGTAGAAAAAATTGACACACTGGCATGTAAGCAAAACTAAATCAATCTAGATTTAAAGAATAAAATAAGCCAGATTCAAATCCACTTAAAATATTTTTTTGCCCTGAAAGGAGGAAAAACCAAACATGAAATATACACTTCTAGTGTCATTGGAATAGAACTAGTTATGAAACTTCTTATTTCTCTTGTCATTCTACTGTTTTCCCATAACTTCTCAGTCCCAAGCACAATGGTGCATTTAAGATATTTGCATGTGGTCACAACTCTCCTTGACTTCTATGGTAACAGTAACAATTCGGCAAGATCATACTGTACATGAAACCACTTTATGAGGGTAAAATTAATAACATCATAATATTGACCTATGTTCAGTATGCAAGTGGAATGTTTTAATTGCATTATGTATGTATTCTACCTTGGATGGGCTTATTCTAAAAGTTCTGAGAAAAATTACATGTACAAATTCAGAAGATAATAAAGTTACCATGTGAGGGCTTACCATGTAAGATCGCTTGTAACTCTGTGAACTTAAACGTAATCTAGTCTTGCATGCTGCAAATATTAGTTGGTCTCTTTTTGTCTCCTAAGCTAAGAGGTAAAATTTTCCATTTTTTGTACATTTATGAGCTACTTTTGTAGGAGCTCATAAAAGTTCAAATTGAATAGTAACTATCTAATTTTGTATCTTGGTGTGTACAGATTATTGCTGGAACTGGCAGTAAAATTTTGCTGAGAGCTGTGTTATGCATCATGTTCTAAGCTGGCTTGCTGGCATAGTATCACATGTAATATTGTAAAACAGTTTGTTCAAGTCAACCTCAACTGAAGCTACTGTGACAACATTTTGCAGATGATGAGACTTAATTGCATGGAAATGTCATTTCTCAAAGATCCTAGAAACAAGGACAAAATCTATATTCAAAAAGAATCTTCATGTTAACAAGGTTACTAGAAATCAGCCTTGGGAGATAAGATCTGAGACATCCTGTATTTGATTTGATGAAATTACAAATATAATTTTAAATTCTTAAAAGATAAAGCAGACAATTCTCTTAACTGATTAATCTTCTAATAAACAGTTTTATTTTTAAAATACATATTAAATATTTATTAAAATAAGAAAACCTAGCTATAGATATGCAAAAGTTACACGTTTTCAACAAAATATATAGGAATTTTTGCAGCATATTGACCCACAAAAAGAAAATGACTATATAAGCTTCTAAGAGTGAAATTTATTTTTAGTGGTCCAACTTCTAATATGTAAGATATAACCTGTTCTACAGTGACATACCAGTTATGCTTCATCAAACTGATTATATACCATTTCATGAGGATGTAATCCACTGGGACTTAAGTAGTCCAATGTAATCAGTTATAATAAGATGGATCAGTACAAGTTGTAAAAATATCAAATCCTCCAAGCAATAGATCAAGACAGATAAAATTTTGCATTTTATCTCTGGGTCCTGGTAAATAGTCTATAACTATAGGGCTTTTATAGCGTGGGCAGCTGCGACCGGTACACATAGCGCAGCCAAGAGGAGCTACCCCACGTCTGAGGTCAGAGGCAGAATCCGGGAGGACACCATGCCCAAGGGGTGGCGGCCAAGAGGAGTTACCCTACGTCTGAGGTCAAGGGCAGCGGCCGAGAGTGACAGGCTGTGATGGCACAGGAATGACCAAGAGGAGCTACCCTACGTCCAAGGTCAGGGGCAGTGGCTGAGAGTGCCAAGCTGCCACGGCGCAGGAACGGCCAAGAGGAGCTACCCCACGTCCGAGGTCAGGGGCGGCAGAGGAGAGGAGCTACCCCGCGTCTGAGGTCAGTGGCAGCAGCCGAGAGTACCAGGCTGTGACAGCGCAGGAGCAGCTGAAAGGAGCTACCTCACGTCCAAGGCCAGGGGAGGTGACCCGGAGGAGCTATCCCATGCCTGAGGTCAGGGACGGCGGCCCAGAGGAGCAACCCCACGTCCAAGGAGTGGTGGCTGCGCGGGCGCAGGAGGGCCTAGAGGACCTATTTCACATTCAAGGTCAGGAGGAGCGATGGTGAGGCGATACCCCTCACCCAAGGTAAGGAGCAGCGGCTGCGCTTTGCTGGAGCAGCCGTGAAGAGATACCCCACATCCAAAGTAAGAGAAACCAAGTAAGATGGTAGGTTTTGCAAGAGGGCATCAGAGGGCAGACACCTGAAACCATAATCACAGAAAACTAGTCAAACTAATCACACTATGACCACAGCCTTGTTTAATTCAATGAAACTAAGCCATGCCCCTGGGGCCACCCAAGATGGGCGGGTCATGGTGGAGAGGTCTGAAAGAATATGGGCCACTGGAGAAGGGAATGGCAAACCACTTCAGTATTCTTGCCTTGAGAACCCCATGAACAGTATGAAAAGGCAAAATGATAGGATACTGAAAGAGGAACTCCCCAAGTCAGTAGGTGCCCAATATGCTACCAAAGATCAGTGGAGAAATAACTCCAGAAAGAATGAAGGGATGGAGCCAAAACAGAAACAATACCCAGCTGTGGATGTGACTGGTGATAGAAGCAAGGTCCGATGCTGTAAAGAGAAATGTGACATAGGAACCTGGAATGTCAGGTCCATGAATCAAGGCAAATTGGAAGTGGTCAAACAGGAGGTGGCAAGAGTGAGCATCGACATTCTAGAAATTAGTGACTAAAATGGATTGGAATGGGTGAATTTAACTCAGATGACCATTATATATACTACTGCAGGTGGGAATCCCTCAGAAGAAATGGAGTAGCCATCATAGTCAACAAAAGAGTCCATAATGCAGTACCTGGATGCAACCTCAAAAACGACAGAATGATCTCTGTTTGTCTCCAAGGCAAACCATTCAATATCACAGTAATCCAAGTCTATGCCCCAACCAGTAATGCTGAAGAAGCTGAAGTTGAACAGCTCTATGAAGACCTACAAGACCTTTCATAACACCAAAAAAAGGTAATGTCCTTTTCATTCTAGGGGACTGGAATGCAAAAGTAGGAAGTCAAGAAACACCTGGAGTAACAGGCAATTTTGGCCTTTGAATACGGAATGAAGCAGGGCAAAGACTAATAGAGTTTTCCCAAGAAAATGCACTGGTCATAGCAAACACCCGCTTCCAACAACACAAGAGAAGACTCTACACATTGACATCACAGATGGTCAACACTGAAATGAGATTGATCATATTCTTTGCAGCCAAAGATGGAGAAGCTCTATACAGTCAGCAAAAACAAGACCGGGAGCTGACTGTGGCTCAGGTCACGAACTCCTTATTGCCAAATTCAGACTTAAATTGAAGAAAGTAAGGAAAACCACTAGACCATTCTGGTATGACTTCAATCAAATCCCTTATGATTATACAGTGGAGGTGAGAAATAGATTTAAGGGCCTAGATCTGATAGATAGAGTGCCTGATGAACTATGGAATGAGGTTTGTGACATTGTACAGGAGACAGGGATCAAGACCATCCCCATGGAAAAGAAATGCAAAAAAGCAACATGGCTGTCTGGGGAGCCTTACAAATAGCTGTGAAAAGAAGAGAAGCAAAAAGCAAAGGAGAAAAGGAAAGATATAAGCATCTGAATGCAGAGTTCCAAAGAATAGCAAGGAGAGATAAGAAAGCCTTCCTCAGTGATCGATACAAAGAAATAGAGGAAAACAACAGAATGAGAAAGACTAGAGATCTCTTCAAGAAAATTAGAGATACCAAGGGAAAATTTCATGCAAAGATGGGCTCAATAAAGGACAGAAATGGTATGGACCTAACAGGAGCAGAAGAATTAAGAAGAGGTGGCAAGAATACACCGAAGAACTGTGCAAAAAAGATTTTCACGACCAAGATAATCACGATGATGTGATGATTCACCTAGAGCCAGACATCCTGGAATGTGAAGTCAAGTGGGCCTTAGGAAGCATCACTACAAGCAAAGCTATTGGAGGTGATGGAATTCCAGTGGAGCGATTTCAAATCCTGAAAGACAATGCTGTGAAAGTGATGCACTCAATATGCCAGCAAATTTGGAAAACTCAGCAGTGGCCACAGGACTGGAAAAGGTCAGTTTGCATTCCAATTCCAAAGAAAGGTAATGCCAAAGAATGCTCAAATTACCACACAATTGCACTCATCTCACATGCTAGTAAAGTAATGCTCAAAATTCTCCAAGCCAGTTTTCAGAATACATGAACCATGAACTCCCAGATGTTTAAGCTGGTTTTAGAAAAGGCAGAGGAACCAGAGATCAAATTGCCAACATTCGCTGGATCATGGATAAAGCAAGAGAGTTCCAGAAAAACATCTATTTGTGCTTTATTGACGATGCCAAAGCCTTCGACTGTGTGGATCACATTAAACTGTGGAAAATTCTGAAAGAGATGGGAATACCAGACCACCTGACCTGCCCCTTGAGAAAACTATATGCAGGTCAGGAAGCAACAGTTAGAACTGGATATGGAACAACAGACAGGTTCCAAATAGGAAAAGGAATATGTCAAGGCTGGATATTGTCACCCTGCTTATTTAACTTCTATGCAGAGTACATCATGAGAAATGCTGGGCTGGAAGAAGCACAAGCTGGAATCAAGATTGCCAGGAGAAATATCAATAACCTCAGATATGCAGATGACACCACTTTTATGGTAAAAAGTGAAGAGGAGTAAAGAGCCTCTTGATGAAAGTGAAAGAGGAGAGTGAAAAAGTTGGCTTAAAGCTCAACATTCAGAAAATGAAGATCATGGCATCTGGTCCCATCACTTCATGGAAAATAGATGAGGAAACAGTGTCAGACTTTATTTTTGGGGGGGCTCCAAAATCACTGCAAATGGTGACTGCAGCCATGAAATTAAAAGACGCTTACTCCTTAGAAGAAAAGTTATGACCAACCTAGATAGCATATTCAAAAGCAGAGACATTACTTTGCCAACAAAGGTCCATGTAGTCAAGGCTATGGTTTTTCCAGCGGTCATGTATGGATGTGAGAGTTGGACTGTGAAGAAGGCTGAGCGCTGAAGAATTGATGCTTTTGAACTGTGGTGTTGGAGAATACTCTTGAGAGTCCCTTGGACTGCAAGGAGATCCAACCAGTCCATTCTGAAGGAGATCAACCCTGGGATTTCTTTGGAAGGAATGGTGCTAAAGCTGAAACTTTAGTACTTTGGCCACCTCATGTGAAGAGTTGACTCACTGGAAAAGACTTTGATCTGGGAGGGATTGGGGGCAGGAGGAGAAGGGGACGACCGAGGATGAGATGGCTGGATGGCATCACTGACTCGATGGATGTGAGCCTGGGTGAACTCCAGGTGTTGGTGATGGAAAAGGAGGCCTGGCGTACTGCGATTCATGGGGTCGCAAAGAATTGGACACGACTGTGACTGAACTGAAGTGATAGGGCTTTTACGATTTAGTGGCAACCAATTTTTCTATAAAGAAGTCAGCACAGTAAATGTTTTCTGTAAGGTCTATCCATGAAACAGTCATTATCTTTAGCAAAAAGTAGTCAACTATTTTTTCTCTTTTCAGAATTCTCTCTTGCTAAATTGCAAGTCAATGGTTTCTCTGTTTTCTGGCACAGTATGAGTCTTACAACTTTTCTGAAAACCATTTAGCATAAGCCCTCCCCACCACCACCTCACACACATACCCCATACACCATAAATGCACAACCTTGGAGTGGAGAAGTCCTATCCATCCTATCCTTGCTTGGATAGGGCTAGGTAATATTGGATAGGAAAAAGGTTGCATCCATGAAGCTTCTTTTCACAAGGACTAGAAGTCAAAGAGAACCATTCACTTCTCTTCCCATTGCCCTTCACAACAAATCTGTTAGTTCAAGCATGAAAAAAGGGAAATAAGCTCAGGCCTGGGGAGAGACAGCTACCCTGTCCACAGTCTCACTCTTTTCTCTCCCCATTTCCATCTTAGTTGTATACAATCCACATGAAAACTCCACCTTGAGAATAAGAAAATGTGGATGGAGTAAATTATTTTTACTCCCATCTCATACTTGCCTGCACCATACACCTCCTCTCTGCATACAGAGCACCCCTTCCTCCCTCCCTTCTCCTCTTCTCTTCCTTCTCCTCATTCTCCTATTCTTGCTCTCCCGTCTTCTCTTCTGTTTTCTCTCCCATTTCCCTCCCTTTCTCTTTCTCTTCCATCCTTCTCTTCCCTTTCTAGTATAGCTTTATTCTCAAGCCTTCTCTTTGTCCCAGTAGCATAATCTTGCTAGTTAAATGATGGAACAGAATGTCAAGGGAATTCATATTTTATAGACTAATAATAACTAACATTTATCAAGTGTTGCATATGCCTAAGCACTTAGCAAGAATATACATTCTTCATATTATTTACTTTAATCCTCAAAATAATCTACAGAGGTGGATTCCCATTTTTAGATTAGGAAAACAAGGATAAGAAATAAGCAACTTGTCAAAAGTCACATTCTGTTTAAATGAAAATCAGATTTCAATATTTTTGTCCACTTTGTAAATATAGCTCAGAGGAATATCACCAAATTCAGAAAATGCTTAGAATAGTCAGACTTAAAATGTAGGCAATGTATCATATAAAAATCACTTTGGAGGATCTCAGAGAAACTCTTCAAAACTGCAGGCTGAAATCTCCCAGGAAGTGTCTATCTGAGGCTTAATTGCCATTCAGAAGGGACAGGCAAACAGTGATTGAAAATGTGACCCACAAATCTGATCTGTCTCTTTCTGTCTTTCTCTCTCTGTCACACACACACACACACACACACACACACACACGGCATCATATATAGATTTGCAAGCATTAATCTGTGACAAAGCTGATTCTTATAGGGGAAACTTCAAAGAGTGTGGTCCGGTATAAAAAATTACATATTTAATGATGGTTAATAATCTCCAGATGGCAGCCTAGGATATATGATACATAAATAACCCACCCAAACTATTCTATCAATTATTTGGGCAGCAGAATTTTGGCTTAAGGGTGTTCCACAAACTCAAGGTGTATACTTTGGGGGTACTTTGCCAGAGGTTGGACAACCCACAGAGCAATGCCAAAATTGTTCACTAGCAAAAATGCCATCATAATCAAACATGCTAACTCAATCATGAAAGAATGTTGTAGGTGGCTAAGAATTTAGAGTTGGGAAGAAAATCCAAAGTTAAAAAGGTTATCAGATACAGACTGCAGCCTCCAGAGTTTATTCAGTACCAACCACAGCAGAAATATGGCTGATCAATTATTACAAAGTATGTTGGAAAAATGTAGTTTGTTATTGTTGTTGTTCAGTGGCTCAGTCATGTCTGATTCTTTGCGATCATGGACTGCAGCACTCCATGCTTCCCTGTCCTTCACTATCTCCCAGAGCTTACTCAAATTCATGTCCACTGAACTGGTTATACCATCTGTTGTCCCCTTCTCCGCCAGTCTTTCCCAGTAGCAGGGTCTTTTCCAGTGAGTTGGCTCTTTGTATCAGGTGGCCAAAGTATTGGACCTTCAGCTTCAGCATCAGTCCTTCCAATGAATATTCAGGAGTGATTTCCTTCAGGATTGACTGGTTTGATCTCCTTACAGTCCAAGGGACTCTCAAGAGTCTTCTCCAGCACCACAGTTGGAAAGCATCAGTGCTTTGGTATTCAGCCATTTATTGTCTTACTCTCACATATGTACATGACTAGTGGAAAAACCATAGCTTTGACTAAGAATGTAGTCTCTGCAATTACACAGATGTCGGTTCACATAGCAGCTCTGCCAGCAGTCATTTAGCCTCTCCCTCACCACCTCCTGCCAGTCTCAGGTGTTTTTTTTGGTTTTGTTTTGTTTTGTTTTTTAGTTTTTAAATTATTTTAATTTTTTAAATAATAGCAGTGCTTGGTATATTTTTTGTAAGGATTTGATATTACATTCATAAATGATCTATCTGAGATATATAGATGTTTGACAAGTAAAAACTGTTAGTAGTATTATCTTTTTAAATTGACTAGCACCTGGTTATGTGTTAAATGGAATGTCTTCATATTAAAACATTAAAACATCATATTTATATTCAAATTACAATACTATGGACCATAGCCTGCCCAGGCTCCTCTGTCCATGGGATTCTCCAGGCAAGAATACTGGACCCATGCCCTCCTCTAGAGGATCTTCCTCACCCAGGGATCAGACCCTTGTCTCTGGCATCCCCTTCATGGGAAGGTGGGTTCTTTATCCCTAGTGCCACCTGGGAAGCCCAGATCACTTGGCAATTCCATATAAAATGTCTTTTGAGCACTAGAGTGAAGGTCAGAGATGATTATGTGGGCCTGTGAACCTTGGAAACCATCTGAATTCAGCCAGGATGAAAAAAGCAAATGCCTGGGCAGTTTTACATTATAAACACTAGGAAGATTTTTAGACAATAAATCTTTGATTGCCAAGCTCCTGAAGATGGTTATTTCATTTCTAGAACATAATTGGTCTGCTGGCATTACACCCACGTTATTCAAAGAGATGAAAATAAAATTAAAAGCTGCTGTGTACAGCCTGAAGTGGCCACCTTTAAGTTTAATCTTTCCCTTAATGTTGTAGAGTTCATAAAATATGCATTAATTCCAATTTTAATAGCTTTTATCAATCCATCTTTCTTCTTAAAATGGTAGACAATGCCTAATAGCAGAGATTCTTCACACTGCACTTCCAGACCATTATATATCATGTAATTTCACATTTTTTTGTTTGTTTTTTTAGTTCTTTAAGCAACATTTATTAAGTAAAGTACTCAGAGCAATAAACAGCTTCTCCAATGTTGAAACCAAAAGAAAAACTGGAATTATTTTGATAAGCCAGTTCATTCATTATAAGCAGATTAGACTTTCACTGACAAAATATTACTATTGTGATTTTTTTTAAGATAAACTTATGAAAATTTTCATTTTTGAAACAATTGCTGCTAATTTTTATTGAGAAAAATGAAATATGAATCATTCACATCATATTTCTTTAACTCAGGGTAAAACAGTATAATTTTTAATATCTACATTTAGAAATATAAAACACCCAGAAATTTTGATGATACTTACTGTATTTGTCAAACTTCCCACTTGCCACCACTTATCAAGATACTGAATTTTTCAACAGCAATTACGATTAACAAAAAATAAATGCAATAGAGGCAAATATAACCTCATAAAAATTGGAATCAAACTAAATTCCTCCAAAATAGATGACAGGTTGAATAAACTATGCAGAAAAGAAATTTAATTGAGTAATAGTCATAGGTGTGAGTGCTCAGTCGTGTCTGACTCTTTGTAACCCTATGGACATAGCCTACCAGGCTCCTCTGCCATAGAATTTTCCAGGCAAGAATACTGGAGTGGGTTGCCATTTCCTATTCTAGGGGATCTTCCTGACCCAGGAATTGAACTCGTGTCTCTTGAGTCTCCTGCATTGGCAGGCGGATTCTTTACCACTGTGGTAAAGAATACACGGGCTAATGTATACAAAGTTGTATAATTTTAACTTTACTGAAAGTTTGTTTATATATAAAGTATCTAAAAAGAAATAGAACAAAATAAGTGCACTTTTTTTCTATCTATGATAGGATTCTGAGTGACACATTTTCTATTATATAACTTTCAATATTTTTCAGATTTTTTCCATTGTATTTGTACTACATGCATGAATCAGAAAAAAAATTGATGAAGAAAGCTTTGTCAGGAAGTTATCAACTGACAATAGTGTCATGATAAAATCTGTATTAATGCCAATGATGATAATCATTAATTTATTTAGTCTAAAATAAGTATCAAAGTGAAAATCTTACTGTATTTAACAAAGAAATAAATTGTCTAATAAGTATATACTGAACAGCTACTCAATACACAACTGTTACATAATATGACATGGCATATTAAAGAAGTAGAACTGATGATCAAGGAAGTCAGGGTGTAGGCCATCTGAAATATAGGAACCAATGTTTTAAGTACAGTCAGAGGAAGCATTAGATAAATGGACTAAGGATGGCAAAGTTGTGGAGGAACTATCAGGGTAGGCTTGAAAACACAAGCTTGATGTTAGTCTTCAGTGCAGGGCTGGTTTATGTATTAGGTGCAGTTGGCATCATGTTAAGGCCCACAGTGTTTTAATTCTTTTCAAGATGCAAAGAAGATATTAACTTCTAGGTCAGAAAGCTTTATGTCAATACAATTGTAAAATATAATTTTAAATATTTTTGTGGAGGGAGGAGCCCACGAAAGCAAAAGCACCTTGGCTCATCGCTCTCCTGGTTCAATGCCAAAGAATAGTATTTAAGAAAACAATTCAACATCTAGGAAACAGAGATGAAAAGTACCTGAGCCTAGCAAATATTGCAGCAAACTATGAATAAAATGAGGGACCAGAGAACAACTGTAAATGATGAGAACAGTATAAGAAGTAGAGAATCTTGACAGAGACAAAAGATCTGACAAGTCTTTGTAACACACAGGCGATGCAGCTATGTGGACTCGTGGTTGATCAACCTACAGAGTGAGTTCTCTGCATGGCTGTGCTTCAAATGTCCGTGTTTAATATGGATGAAGATATGCCTTTCTACTTTTTGACATGACACAAAGCTGAGACAAATCTCTATGCTGATTGAAAGAATTGAGTGAATTTTTTTTCAAAGAGTGAAATACAATTATGAAAGTAACATTCAGTAAATGAATTGCAAAGGTACACAATGAGGAAATGTGGATTCAAGAGTTCATATGAAGGAGAGAACGGGTGAGTGGTTGACTTGAAGACCAGAATGAATGTGCTACTAAAACCAACAAACTCGTGCAATCTCAGATTTGGACTTCGGCTGAAACATAATCTTCAGATTAAGGAAGATTATTGTGTTCAATTTGCATGCATTATTTTTAGAAAGAGGCTAATGTAGTGTGATAAAGGCATAAGTGTAACCAGGTGGATAAATGGTCCATAAACCACAATGTCACATGAATTATTTGAGGATGTTTGGCCTGAAAAAGGGAAATGTGTGTGTCCACGTATGTATGGTTGGGGTCATGGCGGAGGGTTGCCCAGTAAAATAACAGCTGACTCTAAATGCTTAATGAATAATGTATGAAAACAAGACCAAAGGGTAAACACTGCAGGGGAAATAATTTTCACTAAAATTTGAGTGAAAGAATTTCTAACAGTGTTATCCAATAACAAAATTAAATTCCTAAAAAGCAATGAGTTATTTGGTACTAGAAATTGTCAAGTGCAAATTGAAAGATCATGTATCAATAATGCTATAGAAGTGACTCTTGTAATGGATATGTGGTTGAGCAGGATGACCTCTATTATTGTCTCAAAGTAAAGTTTTTATTGAAGAGAAAAAGTAAAAAGACCCAGTGAAGAAGAAAATGGCAAGGGTATGTGAGTGACTAGATGTGAGAAGGTAATGCAGAAAAAGAAGACTCACCCATGTATGCTGTATGCCACACATTGTAGGCTAAAACAAAAGGAATTCTAACCTGTGCTGGCCCCATCACACATTGTGTCTGTCTTTATTCATTGCAATCTACACAGCTCAACCCTTTGTAGAGCTAGGCCCAATGCAATCCCACCAAGGAGACAATATAGTCTCTCTGTTAATGAGTTCATTCCTCTGCCTTCACCTCCTCCTTACCCTTTTCTTTCAGGGACTGTCAGAAGAGTCAAGAGCGCAGCCAGAGTACCATCAACAGATAAATTTCATAAGCAATTAACTCTTTAAAGTCAAGTCTCTCAGTCCAAAAAAGAAGAGCAGAATATACCAAAAAAAAAAAAAAAAAGTGACAAACACTATTGTGAATGATGATGAGTATTATTAAATAATTCCCTTTACGATTGTCAAACTAAATGCATATTGTCCAGAAAAAATATACGTAATATAAAAACAACTGGAGAAAGCTAGGGTTTTTATTTATATCTCATCTAGAAAAATGTGGATTAAGTATAAATGATGGTAGAAAGAAGTCAAAAGACAATAAAACAAAATGAAAAGCAGCTTGTGACTTTTCAACCATAAAGTGTAAGCCTGAATGACCAAGTTTTATTCATTCCTATGCATTCATATTAGACTTTTATTATGCAAAGCTGTAAATTTGACTTTACAGTGAAAATAAAATTGGTCTTTAAACATATTTCCCTTCTTGTAAAATAAGAGGTTTGAACAGCACTATTTCTATAGCTCATTTCAGTTCTAAAATTCAACAATTAATAGATGATATTGACTATTAACTATAACCTTGAAAGTGGCTATATTTTTGAGAGATCTTGTTCACATTACTCTCAAAACATTTTAGACACTCATTAGCCACCAAAAGTTGAAATAATGAAAGCTATTCCCTAGTACCATCAGTAGGCAAACCTTAAAAAAAATGATAGAAGCAAACAGTCTCAATTATTAGCAGCATGGTTTTCATATCAATAAGTTGTGGGCAAAGAACAGAATGTTGATGAACCTAGGAAAGCTTTCTCATCCACTTATATCACATAATGGTCCTCATGGAATTAATTTCTTGTAGGAACCAAATGGAGCTTTTAAGTCTAATTTGTGTGATTTCCTGGCTGCCTTTCTGGAGAACTAGAAGCATTTTCATGGACTCTCATGGTGGTTAAGAAGGTAAAGTGATCATTATTCTTATGAAGTTTCACATTGCAATAGAATATCCTCCTAAAAATATAGAATTAAAAAATAAGACTTAAAATCAGATACTGTTATTCACAATTATGTCCCTTTTGACTATTTTAGCTTGTTTAGCATACAAAGTATGCCTTTTCAGTTGTGTAAACTTTCTATACTAGCTGAAGAAATATTATAGTGGAAAACTTAAAGAAGAAGTACATGACTGGACTTGTGGCTCAAGGCCATAGTTTATTATAATGAGCTTTAAAAAAATGAAAGCTAAGAGCACAACCTGTGGAAGTATCTAAAAATACCCCATATGATACAAGATTTTCAAAATAGAAAAAGACACAGGTAAGGATGGTTGCAGAGATTCTCAGCAGTCTTCAGAGTGCATCTCAACAGTATTAACTCAAATGTGTCTGAGAGAACCTGATTAACAGTGGGCAAAACAGCTCCATCGCTATCTTAACAGGCTTCAATGATGTGTTGGCATCATTTTGTAAGAAATGAATAAGAGATTAAAGAGAACAATTTTAGATTAATTAGGATGTTAAAATATAAAGAACCTGTTGCAGAATAGATGAGCAACAAATGTTAGTTCCTGGGGAAAAATACCATCCCTTAGAATTATTCTTGAATATTTATATATGAGACAAGTAATATTTGTAGAAACGATGTATTTCTGAAATAGAGAACCTGATTAACAGTGGGCAAAACAGCCCCATCGCTATCTTAACAGGCTTCAATGATGTGTTGGCATCATTTTGTAAGAAATGAATAAGAGATTAAAGAGAACAATTTTAGATTAATTAGGATGTTAAAATATAAAGAACCTGTTGCAGAATAGATGAGCAACAAATGTTAGTTCCTGGGGAAAAATACCATCCCTTAGAATTATTCTTGAATATTTATATATGAGACAAGTAATATTTGTAGAAACGATGTATTTCTGAAAAAACAAACATTCAAGCAAGATACTCCTCTGTGGTTTAAGTTATAAGCTTATCTGGTTCTGAGATATTTGATATATTCTAAATTTCTAACTCCCAATCCCTGCTTCCGAAGAACCCTAGAGTGATTAAAATCCTTCCCACTGTTTAGATGAACAGTGGCAAACATCAAAAAAAGAAATTATGTTTGGGATGTTTAAATAGTCATAGGAGCCAAATGGTGATTCTCAAACTTTAGTAAGTGTTAGGATCACTCAGAAAGCTTGTTTAGAATAGTGATATCTTCTGCTAACCCCCATTCCTTCAAGAGACCATGGAAACATGTTTTAGCCATTATCTGGAATCTGGAAACATATTTTTTCTCAGCTACACTTGGAGAAACAGTGTCCTAAAATGTGTGGCTGCTTCTCAATGAACTTCATCTGTTAAAATGGGGGGACAGAGTATCTTAGTGTCAATGAGCTTGTCTAAATGGATTTTGAATGCAGTGGCATGCTAGTTCTTCACTGGACAGATTCTCATAATTGAGCAGCTTGGGTGGGGAGCTGATAAAACTATTCTGAATGTGACTGATGCTCCAGCTGGTAAAGCTGAACTCTACTCACTAACATGCTACGCTCTGGGAGGTTCGTTATGCTGGAGGCTGGGACTGTTGCCCAGACTCTGTGACTATAATGAAGATAGGCATGGGTCTTTCATGATGTCCACCCCCTACCCCAAATGTTGAAAAATAGCTAGCATTCAGTATTTTTATACATAGCAAAAGTAAGACAGAGTCAGAAATTTCTGTTCTCTTGTATCTCAGTGACAGTATTCTAATATAATTTCTTGTCTAATGTTCTATTAAAGTGATTGAGTTCAAATTAAACCTTTGGAGTAGTAGCTGATTATGTGAAAGTGTGACAGTTGACCAGGATGCCATTTTTTAACAGTTTGCATTCTGACTGACTTAACAACAGTCCCATTCCACTCAGTATCATGCGTGTATCTTTACCCCAATTTGCATACCTAAAAAATGCTCTTTAATGAATAAACTGGCTCATGACAGTTGTTGCTTGATTACCTTTTTCAAATCTTACTTGTAAATAAGGCTCAGCTATGCAGTAACCAAAAAGTTGTTATCCATTACCTTACTGAATTTTGGCTGATCCAAGTTATTTCTTCTTAAAAGAATTTTCTTTTGGAAAATCACTCATTATGTCTATTCACTGTGTATATATTGGTCAGGCTTTTAAAACCACGTCCTCCAGAAAGGAGACAAAAGAAAATCAAAGAGGTAAATCTAACATGCTAAATTTTGCAGGGGAAAAACATCATTATATGCATACCTGATGCATTTCATAACCTGAGTGACATTCTTTAGACTTACCAGCACACTGGCAAGCTCCAGAAACCAGCTGATCCAGGCTATCAGAATACCAAAACACCTGAATGCGGTGTCTAAAATTAGACTATTGAAATTCTCCCTGGATGTCACTTTCCTTTATTACAAGCACTTTTTTCCTCATCAAAGCTGCTTTAAACGAGTAAAGAGTGCCACCAAGCGGCAGCATATCATATTCCTAAATCTAGTCTGTGTGGTTTTTTTTTTTTTTTGAAAAAGATACATTTTACCTTTGTTAATTGTGCTCACACTCTTAAGAGAAATAGGCTTATATGCTTGATTTAAAGCATGTGCTTCAAGTGTCCAGGGCTTCCCTCGTAGCTTAGTCGGTAAAGAGTCTGTCTGCAATGCAGAGACCCAGGTTCAATTCATGGGTTGGGAAGATCCCCTGGAGAAGGAAATGGCAACTCATTCCAGTATTCTTTCCTGGAGAATCCCACTGACAGAGGAGCCAGGCAGACTACAGTCCATGGGGTTGCAACAGTCACGACTTAGTGACTAAATCACTACCACAAGTGTCCAAGTCATACTGTAGGAGAAAAGCATATTTTTAAAAATTGATAAGCAAATTTGCTATGATAAGTTTTTTAAATATGAAAAGTCTATCTGCAGTTATTGGCATTTGTTTTTTCAATTCATGGGTTGGGAAGATCCCCTGGAGAAGGAAATGGCAACTCATTCCAGTATTCTTTCCTGGAGAATCCCACTGACAGAGGAGCCGGGCAGACTACAGCCCATGGGGTTGCAACAGTCACGACTTAGTGACTAAATCACTACCACAAGTGTCCAAGTCATACTGTAGGAGAAAAGCATATTTTTAAAAATTGATAAGCAAATTTGCTATGATAAATTTTTTAAATATGAAAAGTCTATCTGCAGTTATTGGCATTTGTTTTTTAAAAAAGTATTAAAAATAAGAATCCAGATTCCAAACCTTATTGGCATATAGTGACTACTGGTATGAAAATTTGCCTTGTGTCCTAAAGAAAACTGTCTTGTTATACAGAAATATTACCATTTCTGTTCAGAAATTTCAAGTATATTAGACTGAGGACAAAAGGGCAAGAATTTTTGAAGTAGCACATAATCCTTAACAATATTAACCTCCACCTTGCTCCACATTCCTTTTCGATGGATTATGCAGTTATATGAGAAAAAAATTGATGGATAGCCCCTTAAATCTACTCTAGGTATTTGTTCTGCCTCTGTATTCATTTAAACCTTTATTAGATAATGATCCTGAATGTATACCATGGGAAGAACAGTTGTTGTTGTTGTTATTTAGTCACTAAATCATGTCCAACAATTTTGCAACCCCATGGACTATAGCCCACCAGGCTCCTCTGTCCATGGGATTTCCCAGGCAAAAATACCAGAGTGGGTTACCGTTTCCTTCTCTAGGGGATCTTCCCCACCCGGGATCTAACCCACTTCTCCTGCATTGGCAGGCAGATTCTTTACCACTGAGCCATCAGGGAAGCCTGGGAAGAATAGTACCTAGAAGAAAATGAGTAGGACAGTCTCTGTCCTGATGATGTTCATAGCAAGCTGGGGCTCCTAGTTCTGACTGGAACTCTGTTGAAAACTTCAAGCTCACTTAGCACCATTTTATTTACAAAGATGCACTTTATATATTGTGAGGATTTTCTAAACCTTTTAGAATGATTTTTCATTTATAATTTCACTTAAAATCATAGTTACTTTGTGTACAGTAGTTATGAGAACTTTTAATTATTATTCTTACATATGGCTCAGAATGCGTGGTTAAATGATTTACCTAAGATGTCATTGGAAGGTTGTGGCAGAATTAAAATTAAAATCTCCTGACTTCCGAAACTGTGCCCTTTCTAAGAGGCCACCACTCTTTATAATGAATACATTAAAATTAGCATGATATTTCAAGAAGGTCATCATCATAGGAGGTTCTACAATAATTACAGTGATGCTGATGCTGCTTAAAATATTCGGGAACTCTTGTTTTGAATTTCCCTGTGGTGAACACAAGAAAATCAGTCTCATTCAACTCAGAATAGGTTTATTCAGTATCTGTCACTTGCCAGACACTACACTGAATGATATAGAATTACAGAAATTTTACCTTTTAAGAGACACAATGAGAAATGTAGTACTGGTACTTTTTTTTCTTAATACTAATAGACTGCATAGCTAATGTATAGCCATAACACATGTTGTACTTTATTGAATCTAAAATGTTGTTAAACACATTATTTTATGTCCCAGTAAGAAGGAAAGCACTGCACTGACAATTGACAAGTTTCCTTCCCGTCATTTAAACTTGTTATTTTAAATTTAGAAAAAGATCTTTTTGAGCTTTATTTTGACATTGATTTTCTTTACTATATCACTTTATCGGCACACATAAACAGGAAAATATAAGAAAAATAAATCGGTTAGGGCAACCACCTGATGGTCAATAATTATAAAATTTCAGTGACTATTACATACATTCCAAATTAAGAGATGTGTTAAAATGTGTGTGTATTGCAATAGGTGCATTTTGGAATCACTGAGGTGATATTTCCTGCTCAGTTTCTATACTAGTCATTGTATAATGAAGCTAGATTAAATCATGGTACAATGGTTTAACTTACTTTCTTTTGTCTTTGGGTGTTATCAGTAATTACCACAGTGGTTAAGAGAATGTGTCATAGAGGCAGAGTCCTGAGATCAATTATTGGCTCTACTTCTTATTAGCTATGTGACCTTTAGGCAGGTTAGTAAATTCATCAGTGTTTCAGAACCCCCATCTGTAAAAGTCAGTAATAATAATAGCTACTACTAGGTAATATTACGGAGAAGGCAATGGCAACCCACTCCAGTGTTCTTGCCTGGAGAATCCCTGGGACGGAGGAGCCTGGTAGGCTGCTGTCTATGGGGTCACACAGAGTCAGACACAACTGCAGCGACTTAGCAGCAGAGCAGGTAATATTAAATGAAATAATATACTTAACATACTTAGCATATAGCAACAATACTATTATATTTGAATATAGCTATACTCTGGGAATTCTTCCAAATAAAATAATAATATTATACTGTTAAGCCCCAGAATAGCTTTAAAAAAACTGTTTCTCTACTCTCCAATGATGTACTATGTAGCATTGCCCTTCAGCTAACCCTATTAAAGGCCTTGGATCCCATCTTGACCAAGGCAGAAAAAGAATTAAGTGCTCTAACTTAAAGCCATTCTAGATTAGCTACCATTTTTTTCAAGTAGAAAAAATAAACCTGAAAGAGAAATTCAGTTTCTGAATTCATCCCTTTTCTTCATATATTCAAATATTAAGAAGACTATATGAAAGGAACTTTATTCATAATATATTCATACACTCGTAATCACAGTATTTCAAAATAAGCTGAACTTAAATACTATCAAATTTAACTACCACAGCCAGGAGAGGTACAAGCTGAAAACAAAAAATAAAAATAAAAAGACCTGAAAGGCTGCCTTTTCAGATAGAGTGGCTGCCAGAATCATGACTCTCAATAATAATGAATGCAGCTCAGGAAATAAAGTGAGAAAAGGGATTCCAAATCAGCTGATTACAGCAAGGCTTTGGGTAACTAACTGATGGCTTAGCCGCTGCCTTGGCCTCCCCAGGTTACTTCTGTGACAGGTGGAAACAAGCCAAGCCTATAAATCACACATAGCCTCCAGGTTGAGACTTGTTCATAGAACATAAAGACAAACTTCAGAGACAACTTGTATCTTGTGACCCTCCCTGAGGCTGATGAGTCCAAATAGCCTAGTCACTTTCTAGGTCACTTTCTGAATAGGAAAGGAAGGTTTTTTTTGTTTTTTTTTGTTTTTAATTTTTAGGAAAGGAAGTTTTAATTTGGGAATATCCCCCCATTATAGATGCCTGGCCACCATCATTACCTTAGATTTTTCATTTTTAATTAATAATATATATAATTGCAAGCAGTAATGTTTACAAATGGAATAAAAACCTTAGTGTTTCTGAAAATAAGTTTCTCTACTGGGACCCTGCCTAATCATTGTCATTTAAAAAGAGAGGAGGAGAGAGGAAATTTAATTCTATGGGTGAGTGAGTAAAATGAACAAATAAATATTTGGAAAGGTATACAGTATATATTTCCATTTCACCAGTGGAATTTGTCTGTTTCATTATTCATAAGTCACAATTTTAGTTAGTTATCTTGCTTGCTAAATATCAAGAATGTTCTAAACCATCAGGTAATAGACTTCAGTAAATGATGGCTGAATTTCATTCACTGCATTATGGAAAAATAAAAATTTTAAATTATAAAACATGAGAATAACAGTGTTCAGCGTCTCTTTCCTGAGAAATATTGTAACTGCTACTCTGAGGTCAAGAACTTGTCAGTCTGTTTATTATGAATTCTCATGTAGCAAATTAATACTACATGAATTTCACATTAATAAAAACTTTATGTTGGTGTTTCCAAAGATGAAAATTACTCAATTGTTGCTTTACTGTAAACCTAGATTTTGTAATAAGGTCAAACATCACAATGAAACAATTTTTAAGTTACTAGTGTTCATTGCACAAAGATTATAGCTCTTTAAAATATAAAATACAAACCCAGGTGTAAAAATATTTGTTTCTTAGTCTCTTCTCTCAAGAAGTATATTTTAAACACCTCTTAAACTTAGTCATAATGAAGACTGTTATGTGGTCAAGTTAAACAGATTAAATTCTTGTCCTATTCATCATTTTAAATAGAAGACTTTCATAAGTGAAAAATTGAAAACTCTTTGTTAAGACCACCAATCATTAATGTATGTCATCCTAATCTGGTGTATTTACAAAAGAAAATTCCACATGTGAAATACTGCATTCCAGACCTGCAGAAGATTCAGCCATCATCACTGACATAACATAAAAGCATCAAAATAGAAGGGGAATACCCCCCTCCATGGAATGCTACCCATAATGTCCTAATCATAATATGCAGAATGTTTTGAAGCCTCCAAGGTGATGAGAGAAGGAAGGCAGTAGTAAGAGAAAGTTATCTGTGAAATATTAGAAGTCAATGAGGGTAAAACCTGTCAGGTATACTTTGGGCTGTTCCCTGGGCATTTTTCCCCTCTCTATTGTTCACTTTAAGATGATATAATCTATTTTAGCTCTAATAGAAGAAATATCAACTAAAAATGTTTTTCATAAGCTCTGACAGAGGCCTGAAATCCACAAAATGCTAATTCCTTTAGATCAAAATATACACTATTTTATTATATCAGCCTTTAGCATTTTGGTTTAATGTTGTTGATTAGATTTGCAAGTAACTTGATAGGACTCTAACATACTAGGATAAAGGTGGACAAAACTTTGATGACAAAGAAGTCTGGAAGGATACAAAGAATTTTCAAACATACTGCTGAAAAAAATACCAGTGTCAGTGGAAAGGTGGAAGTTGGGGCATGGCTTTGATAAAGCTGAGACTGTACTGAGCACCTCAAAAATGTGCTAAGAGAAGGAAAAGTGAAAGGGAAGTTGTTCAGTCGTGTCCAACTCTTTTCAACCCCATAGTCTGTAGCCTATCAGGCTTCTCCGTCTATGGGATTTTCCAGGCAAGAGTACCTGAGTGAGCTGCCTTTTCCTTCTCCAGGGGAATCTTCCTGACCCAGGGATTGAACCCAGGTCTCCTGCAATGCAAGCAGAAGAGAAGGAAAAAGATGACTCAAAATCAAAACTGGATGGAGAGGATCAAAGATCCTCTCAAAGATCAATCATGTACACCTGTGGTGGATCCATGTCAATGTGTGGCAAAACCAATACAGTATTGTAAAGCAAAATAAAGTAAAAATAAAAATTAAAAAAAATCAATCAAAGATCAATTATACCTACTTCCTAGAGTTCCCTAAGATTGATCTTAACTATTAATAGAATAAATGCCAATTAATTTTGATTATTCTCAATTAATTCTTAAAAACAAAACAACTATATATTAGGGGTCTAGGTGGATAGTATATATTAGGATATTAGTTTTAAGAAAATTCATTAGTGCACCTCTAAATTTTACACATAACATTTGTTTGTTGTGTGTTTAGTTCTAGTAGACAAGGTAACTAGACAAATAATTGACCACTGTCAATCATCTAGTGAAGACTCGAAAATGAGTTGATTTTGACCATTTCTTCAGTTCTTCCTTTCACCTCTCCCTTAGGAAGCAACAGAACTGTCCACCAAAAAGATTTTCCAAGTCAAAATAAAGAACTAAATTAAAAAGTTTTTACACTGAAAAGTTTTTACACTGAGAAAAGGTTGAAATAAGTCTGGAACAAGAGGGAGGAAGAGGGTGAAGAGTTCTTGGTATTACATATTGAGAAATAAGAGCAAAAACTCCTGTGTGATGCAGTACACTTTAATTGCTTTCTAATGGCTGCACATTCATCTTCTTTGATCTGTGCTGAAACCTGGTGTAAAATAAAACTTGCTTACATTAATTTTATCACCTTTAATCCCTAGTTGTCACTTAACCATGGGAAGCTGTAACTACCCACCCCACAAAAAAAGGAACAGAGAAATCAGAAAATACATGGTTTTATTGTTTTGCATTTTATGTAATGTATGCTAAAATGCTTCCCTGGTGGCTGAGACGATAAAGAATCTGCCAGCAATGCAGGAGATCTGGGTTTGATTCGTGGGTTCGGGAGATTCCCTGGAGAAGGGAATGGCTACCCACTGCAGTATTCTTGCCAGGAGAATTTCATGATCAGAGGAGCCTGGTGGGCTACAGTCCGTGGGGTTGCAAAAGAGTCAGACATGACTGAGCAACTAACACTTATGTCAGATATGAAAAAAAAAACAAAAACAAAAACACTAAAGCCACTCTGTTTGTAACACTAGGCTGAGCAGACAGATTATAAACAACTTTAATGTGTTTATTCAAATACAAGTTCTTAGAACTGAAATTGAGCTCCTTTCCAATATGAATCCCTCTCCTCACTTTCAGAGAAAAGATTCTGCATTCACTGAGGGAACTAGGGCTTCTTAAATTTCCCACAACTATATTGCCTTTTAGCATAAGGCTGGTTTTCAGAATGGATTTACTGGAGCTTCTTAAGTCTACCCCTGATGAACACTGTTTTTCCTATGGAGCTGCAGGCTTCATTTGACTTCTATAAATGAAGTATCAATGTGAACTCACTTACTCCTCAGTGAATTTGAAGGACTTGACTACTACATCCACATTCTGAAATTTTAGGAAATGAAGTAAAAATAACTCAACTGACGGCCCTAGATGGAGCTCACAAATGACTTTCCACACAGTTCTCACTACCTCAGGCAATCCACAAAATAAATTTAGTGTTGAATGAAAGCAGTGTAATTGTTAATGCCAAATACTGGGATTATCCTGTGAGGAAATCATGATATGTGGGTATCACAGTAAGATATGCCCTTTTCTTGAACAACATCATCTGAATTCTTCACTAGAGATTTTTTTAAAGAGGCTTTTTTCTCTCATTTTTTGTGAATGAATAACTTCTAAATGGAAAAATATCCATCTACTTTTGTGCTGATCATTTTCATCTTTGAATACTAGAAATAAAATGAGAGCCCAATTAAACCAAAAAACATGTAAAGTTGTGGAAAGTTATGAGATTCTCCCAGTTTTTTATTTAAAGAAAAAAAAAACAATATAAAAACTTAATCTATCTTCCTCCTTTTTTTCCTAAGACAGTCAAAACACATTGTGAAAGAATGTTCACTGGTTCTTCATGTGCTTGTTTTTTCAAAGGAAACCTCATAAAAAATAATTCCCTATTATCTAAATCTTGAGTGCTTCAGGTCATCAGACCTATTTTTCCTCCCTTCTCCCCAAGTCCAGCTACCTTCACCACTGTCTACCATTTCTCTCTTCAACTTTATGGACAGTTTAGTGAAGACTCTTTCAAAAATTCCCAGATCTTTCCTGAGAAAACCCCTTTAGAAAAAAATATTGAACCATTCAGGTAATGAGACCCTCAGAATAAGGTTCAACACATTTCAAATGATAAGAATCATATAGTTTGTATTTTTTAATAATAATGCATTTATGATAGAAATGCATCATTATTATCAAGCCCAGTTTCAAAGATGCTTCTGAACAGGCTGGAACCTGGGACCTGGGACCCTTTGCTGCAGTGAATACACCTGAACAAAGGTCTTCTCAAGCAACAAAATCAGTTCAGTTCAGTCACTCAGTCATGTCCAACTCTTTGTGACCCCATGAATCACAGCACGCCAGGCCTCCCTGTCCATCACCATCTCCCGGAGTTCACTCAGACTCACGTCCATTGAGTCTGTGATGCCATCCAGCCATCTCATCCTCTGTCGTCCCCTTCTCCTCCTGCCCCCAATCCCTCCCAGCATCAGAGTCTTTTCCAGTGAGTCAACTCTGCGTATGAGGTGACCAAAGTACTGGAGTTTCAGCTTTAGCATCATTCCTTCCAATGAACACCCAGGACTGATCTCCTTCAGAATGGACTGGTTGGATCTCCTTGTAGTCCAAGGGACTCTCAAGAGTCTTCTCCAACACCACAGTTCAAAAGCATCAATTCTTCAGCACTCAACTTTCTTCAGTCTAACTCTCACATCCATACATGACCACTGGAAAAACCATAGCCTTGACTAGATGGACCTTAGTTGGCAAAGTAATGTCTCTGCTTTTGAATATGCTATCTAGGTTGGTCATAACTTTCCTTCCAAGGAGTAAGTGTCTTTTAATTTCATGGCTGCAATAGTTGGGGCAAATTATAGACAAGTTACAAAAAGACCAAAAACCCAATGGCCATTTCTGAAAAGTCAGGAGCAAAAACCAGGGTACCAGGAGCAAAAGCAGGGTACATCACATGCCCCATGCACCTGACACCACTAAAGGGGTGGGAGAACCACCTAAATTATTCCCCTGGTCTCATCTCTGGACCCGCCCCTACCCTTACCCCATATAAGGAACTAGGTTACCCCCACTTGGGAAGCTGAGCAAGGGAACTTGTTAACTTCTTTTCATTCCTTCCTGCTACAGCAGGAGCCCCAGAAAAGCCTTGTCTGAATTTGTTGTCTGGCATCTTATCAATTTCTATTCATTAGGGAAGGTCAAGAACCCTGGTTAGTAACACTTCCAAGAAATAACACACATCTTTTGAGTTAAAGCAGTTTCAAGTGCTGCTCCTGCTTCTCTGAACTTCACTTTTCCTGGGTTTTTTGTTCAAAACCTTCTCCTTCACGTATTTGATGCTTTTAAGTAAAAATTTTAAGTATTTTATTCAGCATTTTCTTGAGAGACAAGATTGGTCAAAATTACCAAGCCAGCTGTTAACTAGAAGTAAATGTCCAAGAACATTAACTTTTCTACCAAACATTTAAAAAACATTCATCCTCATTTCTAGAGTAATTATAAGAGAGATGTTTCTCTCTTTAAGATGTTTGACTTTAAGATGCCTAGTCTTCCTCAATTTCATAATTCTAGAGGGTTGTCAATCATAATACTTGGTTCTTCCTTCTTGACCACAGGACTGGCAACAGGAGCCAACCTCATCATGCAAAGTATGACATCCCTTAACCAAATGAAACCAGTCACAGTGCCTCCGTGAGATCCGATGTTATCAACTCTGAAACGGAAAAAGGCTCTGTTTCCATGGAGTCACAGACCATAAATAAACCCATGTACCTGTGGTCATCTAATCTATGACAGATTGAGGCAAGAATATACAATGAAAAAATAAAAGAATATAAAATGGAAAAAGGGCAATCTCGTCAATAAGTGGTGCTGAAAGAACTGGACAGCTACATGTAAAAGAATGGAATTAGAACACACTGTAACACCGTACACAAAAATAAATTCAACTTTGATTAAAAAACCTAAATGGAAGGCTGGATAGCTATAAAAGTCTTAGAGGAAAATGTCAGTGGAACACTCTCTGATATAAATCACAGGAAGATCTTTTTCAGTATACCTCCTAGAGTAATGAAAGTAAAAACAAAAATAAGCAAATGGGACCTAATTAAACTTAAAAGCTTTTACACAGCAAAGGAAACCATAAATAAAATGAAAAGACAACCCTGAGAGTGGGAGAAAATTTGCAAAGGAAGCAACCAACAAGGGATTAATCTCCAAAATATACAAATAGCTCATACAGCTCAGTATCAGAAAACAAACAACCCAATCAAAAAGGGGGTAAAAGATCTACATAGACATTTGTCCAAAGAAGACATACAGATGGTTTAAAAGAACATGAAAAGATGCTCAAGGTCATTAATTGTTAGAGAAATTTAAATCAAGACTACAATGAGGTATGACCTCACACCAGTCAGAATGGCCATCATGAAAAAACTGACCAACAATAAATGCTGGAGAGCTGTGGAATAGAGAGAACTGGCCTAGACTATTGGTAGGAATGTAAATTGGTACAGCCACTGGGGAGATAGTAAGGAGGCACCTTAAAAAACTAAAAATAGAGCTGCCAGATGATCCAGCAATCCCACTCCTGGGCATATATTCACAGAAAACCATAATTCAAAAAGATACATGCACCTCAGTGTTCACTGCAGTACTATTTACAACAGCCAGGACATGGAAGCAACCTGAAGGTCCATCAACAGAGGAATGGATAAAGATGTGGTTCATATATGGGCTTCCCTGGTGGCTCAGATGGTAAAGAATCTGCCTATAATGTGGGAGACCTGGGCTCAATCCCTTGGTTGGGAAGAGCCCCTGGAGAATGAAATAGCTAACCACTCCAGTATTCTTGTCTGGAGAATTCCATGTACAGAGGAGCCTGGCAGGCTACAGTCCAGTGGAATATTATTCATCCATTTAAAAAAATGAAATAATGGCATTTGCAGCAACATGGGTAGACCTAGAGATTGTCATACTAAATAAAGAAAGTCAGAGAAGGACAAATATCATATGATATGGCTTACATATGGAATCTTTTTTTAAAAGGGTACAAATGGACTTATCTATGAAACAGAAATAGAGCTACAAGGGTAGAAAATAAACTTATGGCTACCAGGGGTAATGTAAGGGGAGGAATAAATTTGAAGATTGGAGGAATAAATTCAAAGATTGGGATTGACACATACACACTGCTATATAGAAAATAGATAACTAAAAAGGACTTACTGTATAGCACAAGGAACTCAGTACTCTGTAATGGCCTATATGAGAAAAAATTTTAAAGAAAAGAATTTTAAAGATATATGCAGATATTTGTATAACAGATTCACTTTGCTGTGGACCTGAAACTAACACATTGTAAATAAACTATATCTCAATTAAAAGAAAGAAAGAAATTCCCATGATGTCTGTCACTTCCTGGAATAGACTAACTTCAGTATCATTCCCTAGAAGTCTTTGTTTTTGTTTGTTTAGTTGGTTTTTCCCAAGCACTCTATAATTTAAGTAAGCTTCTTCTACAGAAAAGAAACAAGATTCTAATTTAAGTTTTCACTATAAGATAATTGTAGTTATGTAAGTTTAACTACCTGGAATATAAATTGCATGCTTTCTCTCCAATTTTCATTCTGTTATAATAATGTCTTCATAAAAATAAAGCAATTTCAAGCTGATCATGAATAATTTCTTAGCATTCAGATAGCATTATACTTAAAAGAATGATGTACAAAGAGTGTTTCAGTTAGGTTCCCAACAGGAAACAGAAGGAACACTCAAGGTAATTCAGGGAGAGTTTACTTGCAAAGTGACTAGTTGTAATGGTGTTGACAGGGTAAGAGGAACCACAAAGGATGGTTCTGTACCCTAGGTTTATTAACTTCAACGGGACAGGAGAAGGAGCAGTAACTTTAGAAGAGGAGAGACTTCTGTAGCAGAGGTGGCCTTAAAAAAACCAGTTAACTTCAGTTTGACTAATGAAAACAGCCAAAGGCATCCTTATACGGAAAAAGCCAGGGAAGTAAATACCTTGACCTCGTTCATATACCTCTCATCCTTTGCCAAATCTCCCTTTTGGTTAAACCCAACCAGGAGCCAGAGGACAAGAAAGTCTGTTTTTATAATCCATATAGGCTGTCTCTTAGGGACAGTGAATAGGATGGAGAAGAGAGTAAAGAGATGATAACATAAATGTGTATAACTTAAAGTTTTTCTTTTTAATCCTCTCCATCAAAACTATTTAACATCTAAATTTTAATTTAAACTCTAATTTTTTTTTCTTGGTTTGAAATATTCATCTAAAAGTATTTAAGTTAGATAACAGATAAACTTCTGTATTAAAAGAAACTCCTTTTACAATGGTTTTAAAAAGTAAGTATTTTTCTCTCACACTGTTTCCAAGGTGAATGGTCAGCTTGGTAGGGTAGTTGCATTCCATTCAGTTATCAGGGGTCTGTGTTCTTTTTTGGACTTCCCTAGTGGCTCAGGTGGTAAAGCATCTGCCTACAATGTGGGAGACCTGGGTTCAGTCCCTGGGTTGGGAAGATCTCCTGGAGAAGGAAATGGCAACCCACTCCAGTATTCTTGCCTGGAGAATGCCATGGATGGAGGCGCCTGATAAGCTACAGTCCATGGGGCCGCAAAGAATCAGACACAACTGAGCAACTTCACTTCTTCACATCATGTTCTTTTTCACCTTGCAATTCTACCATGCCCTTGGGCATAGTCCTCATCCTGGGGTCAGGCGAGGTCTTGAGCATGTCCACATTCCAGTTCACAAGACATGAAAATGGGATTAACTCAGAGCAAGTAAGTGAGGGCAAAAAGTTGTACACATTACTTTCCCTCACATTCCCTGGCAAGGAAATGTGTCATGGCATTTGCAGCAAAGGAGGTGGGGTGAAGTTGTGTGTGACCATGTGCCCACAAAGAAGAGAAAAATAGATTTTGTAAGAAGGATAACTAGCAATATTCCTGAAGGTATTAAAATCTTCGAAGCTTTTTCTAGTTTTAACAGTTTATATAATAATGGGTCTTGTAATAGATTCTCAAAACTCTTCATCTTTTTCTAGCTAAAATCTACCTTTGTTAGCATATTTAAATATGACCTCATAAGATTATTTTTCAATGTTAGAAAATGATTTCTCAGTCTGAGTCTCTCACCCAAATCATTCATTTTTCAAACACGACATAGGACCCCTTACAATTGTATCCTTAAAACTTTCTAATCACATACAAATCCAGAATGTCCTATTCTAAACTACTGCCACATCCTCTCAATTCGCTGCTGCTGCTGCTAAGTCGCTTCAGTCGTGTCCGACTCGTGCGACCCCAGAGACGGCAGCCCACCAGGCTCCCCTGTCCCTGGGATTCTCCAGGCAAGAACACTGGAGTGGGTTGCCATTTCCTTCTCCAATGCATGAAAGTGAAAAGTGAAAGTGAAGTCGCTCAGTTGTGTCCAACTCTTAGCGACCCCATGGACTGCAGCCCACCAGGCTCCTCTGCCCATGGGATTTTCCAGGCAAGAGTACTGGAGTGGGTTGCCATTGCCTTCTCCGTCTCAATTTGCTACTTGTACTGAAAAAATGGTGAGAGCTATGGTGGGAACTGGAGAAGGAAATGGCAACCCACTCCAGTATTCTTGCCTGGAAAATTCCATGGACAGAAAAGCCTGGTGACCCCCAGTCCAGGGGGTCACAAAGAGTCGGACATGACTGAGTGACTAAGCACACGTGGTGGGAATATGTAGGTCTACCCAAAATACTAAATGAAGCCCTGTTGTATGAGTAAAGTAAAACACAAGCTACATACAGTCATATTGGGACCCAAGAAATGATAGAGATGCACTCAGTAAATAGGCAGAAGACTGTCAGGAAAGGAAAGCCAAAGTAATATAATTCCCACAGAACATGAACTTCAGTCACACAAGATTTGTGATTTCTACCTGCAACTCACCAATGCTGCCAGAATTGTGAAACTCTTAATTTTTTTTTAACCTATGTGTAATACCTGAAAGTTTTCTCAAACTTTAATTTCTATTCTTCAGGAAGATATTAGTTTATTGTACATGCCATGACTGACAGATTCCTGAATCACTTTTCTTTTTAAAAACAAAGCTAAGAACAAGGGGAAACAACCCTTTCCTGGGATTTACCCCAGGAAAATCCTTAACAATGTCACCTGCCCTAGATATGTCTTAAGGAGGCTTTGCTTTCCTTTGTATATCTAAGAAAGAATGATCTAACCTGAAGATTAATTCACATTGTCTAAATTATTATCAAATATCAGCATTTGACAGTCTCTATAACATAATTTTAACATTCTTTCAAATAAAATGTGTTAATCAATCATTAAAACATTGTTGGTATAAATTAAATTTATTTTTTCCATTTGTGCAAGGTGAATTTTAAATATCAATACAATCAAGAAAGTGAATAAAACATCCATCTTCTAACTTGAAAGGCACACAAATATCTTAGTGAAAATTAGTGTGGTTATCAGTCCTTTCACCTACTGTGTAAAATCTCTTTTTAATTATGTCTTTAACATTTAACAATTTCTATCATGATTCAAAATTTCACATTTTTAATATTTTGCACTTACTTTTGAGATGATTATTTTCATGCATGTGCCTTATGTAAGTTTAGCAGATTTTTAATACTTTGATGTTTATATAGATGTCTGAAGTAACCCTGAGGTCACTTTGAATCGCATCTTCCTTCTTCATCTATTGTCATTTATTTCTAGTTCAGTTACTCTCTAACTATGCCATATCTTTTAAATAACCTTATTGTATAATTCAGTCACTGGGTTGATTTTATTTCTTTTACCATTATCTATCATAAGGCTTTTCTTTCCACTCAAAGGCAAAGATAATGGGCATTAAGGTCACTGTCATTGATAATATCTAACACAAAATACTTTCACATGAAAAAAATAATATTCATTCCAAATTCAAACTCAATCTTAGAAATATAAAACATACCTGAATAAATAACAACTTTATCTAGGGCAAACCCAGAAATACATTTTAGTAAATCATGTTCACTCTTTTCAAAATTCAGAGATCTGCCCTCCTACACTCTAGAAGTGGCTGAATTTTCATTTTGAAGTTAATTTTAAATATACTCCCCCAATAAATTATAATATTATTCTGCATTAAAAATTTAGGAAAGCAAGAAGCCATTGCAGTTCTTTTTTTTAGGTTAATAATGAATTCTTAGAAATAAGAATGTTTGAGAGGTCATTTAACCGCCATGAATACCCATCTCTGCTACCTTCAGAGATAGACAACTGCATCAAACATACTCTAAACAGATGGAAAAATCTCATAAGAAACTCATCCCACAGTTCGCTACTCATTGTCAAAAATTTCCCTTTCTGTTTAAACTACAAAACTCAGGCTACAAATTAAGTCTGTTTGCTCCAGTTCTATTCCTGGTGGAAGACAAAAACAGATGGACACAATCCGTCATGTAGTTGAAAACAATAATTAGGTCACTTCTCTTTCTCTAGCCTAAAAACAGAAAAAAAGTTCTTTTGGTCTTTAACATATATTTTATTTCCTGATAATATTCAATAGTACAAGGTATTTTAGTAATAAGTAGGGGCTTTCTATGCCAAACCAAGTCATAGGCATAGTTATTTGGCTTTTAAATGTTTTGTCTTCCAGCTATCTATGACCTCATGTATCCTCCCACTCTGTCTGAAATACCTTGGGACCACTGCAGTTGAATATGAGATAGGTCCGATAATGAGAGAGACAAGGACTTGGTCAGATCCAGCTGAGCCCAGAGCCTAAGGCATCTGCATTTTGGCCTGGGAGTTTAAAGCATCTGCAGTGAAGCTATGGGCAAGCAACATGTTGAGATAACAAGTGAAGGAGTTGTGCATCCCTATTAAGGAATCTAAGCAGATAACGGGAAGAATCTGAGCAAGAAAGAATGCAAATGAGCAATAAGGAGAACTGCAGGCAGGCTCTCAGCATCTGCCTGAAGCAAGACGTTTTTCACGTTAGAAAAGCTGTAAGACTAGACTGATCACTAGAAAACAAACTTGAATTGGGACTAGAGGGCCAGTCTTAGATCTGAGCCACATGGAGAAAGTATTAGGAAAGCAGGAGAACATGCTCACTACATCCTGGGTCAGTAAAAGGAAGGTGACAGAGGACACAAGGGAGCAGAGGTCAGTGGCAGAGAGCTCACGTTTGTTTGGTTCAGAGACATTCACTGCCTAGATAAAGATGAACTTATCAAAACTTGTTCTGCAGAATCTAAAACACATTTATGCAAAACTTAACAGACATATAAACCTTAACCTATATCAACCTTAAAAAGATTTTTATTCACTTATTTAGAGGTTTTTGAGAATCTACTATAACTGGAAAATACAGTGAGCAAAACAGGAAAAGAATTCCTGCCCTATGATAGGATAAAGAATAAAGAAGATAATAAGTAGAACATGAAGAGTCGGACACGATCGAGCGACTTCACTTTCACTTTTCACTTTCGTGCATTGGAGAAGAATATGGCAACCCACTCCAGTGTTCTTGCCTGGAGAATCCCAGGGACGGGGGAGCCTGGTGGGCTGCCGTCTACAGGGTCACACAAGTCGGACACGACTGAAGCGACTTAGCAGCAGTAGCAGCAGCATAATATGGTAATAAGTGCTGTGATGAAAAAATGGAAAAGATTGGCATTTTAAATAGTTTGCAAACATTTGTTTTACTTAAGTCACAAGAATAAAGTTCCTTTGAATTCATATGGTCATGAATAATGAAGAGAATCCTGGGGGTGCCTTTCCAAAGCTCCTAAAATCCCAGCGCATAGCAGGCACTTACCACTCCCCTTTTGCCTGTTGTTACTGAATTTGACTTCTCTGTCTACCTGGTTAGATAGCAATGATTACTGGAGTTGATCACAATGGTTTTGAAACCATAAATACTATTTTAAAAGCTGGACCATTATTTAGTTAGGTGGAGAATCATTAACTAAAATTCCTCTGATAGCATGCTATAGAATTATATCTTTACCCTTTTCCTAGTAAATATTTTTTATCAACAGCCTGGATGATACTATGAAAAGGATGGTTATCAAATTTTAAAATAACACAAAGTTGACAGGCAGAGCTAATCTGTTGGATGACAGAATTAAGATTCAAAATGCTCTTGACAAGGCTGAGCACTAAGATGAAATGCATACAATAAAATTAATAGACATGCTATGAATAAAAAAGCAGACTAATGAACAAACAAACACCCTGCATGTGTACAAGATGAGTGAGATCAGACTTGATAGCATTTTTATTAATGGGGAAAAAAAAACTTAGAACCTTTAGTTGAACATTAGTCAACATTTTGATACAGCTGCAAGAAAAAGTCTTAGGCTGTGTAATACAGTAATAGTAAAATCAGATAGATAATATCCAACCAGTCCATCCTGAAGGAGATCAGCCCTGGGATTTCTTTGGAGGGAATGATGCTGACGCTGAAACTCCAGTACTTTGGCCACCTCATGCAAAGAGTTGACTCACTGGAAAAGACTCTGATGCTGGGAGGGATTGGGGGCAGGAGGAGAAGGGGACGACAGAGGATGAGATGGCTGGATGGCATCACTGACTCGATGGACGTGAGTCTGAGTTAACTCCGAGTTGGTGATGGACAGGGAGGCCTGGGCGTGCTGCGATTCATGGGGTCGCAAAGAGTCGGACATGACTGAGCGACTGAACTGAACTGAACTGAATATCTATGTAGAGAAAAATATTCAAGCCTGGGTGTCACACTTAAGAGCAATATTAAATTTTCTAAGTATTCATGAATGGGTGACAAATAGGAAATGCACTCTTCATATCATATAAGAATAGCTGAGAAATTGCTTGCTGTGGAAAGGGAACTTACAGTAAATTTATATATATTTTCAACTATTTTAGAGGGCTACTACTCATAAGAATATTTCATCATTTTAAAATTTATATTAACTGTATGATCTCAGCAAAGGTCTTGGCCTTCTGTGCCTCAATTTTTTAATATCTAAAAATATCAATTCTATAGAATTATTACAAGAAGTAGCAATGATTCATGTAAAGTATATGGTACATTACCTGGAATTCTGCCTGCACCCTATAAACAGTGAATATTTTTTTTCTCTACTGCTGTAAAGGTAGACTAGAGTGAATAGATGAAGCCAGCAGAGCCATGCCACACACACACACACACACACACAGCCCTTAAAAAGTTAGCTCCTTGCCATGAATTTTCCATGTAGATGTTAAATGACTATAGGGGAATTTGAGAAAAGGTTCCTATATTAGGTGAAAGTTGAACTAGTTTCTGAATTCCTTTCACTGAATAGTTTTTAATACCAAGATTGTGTAATTCTCTGTGATTTCTCTCCATGCCCCTAAAGGATATGTTTCTGATAAAACTAAAAATATATGAAAAAGTTAAATAAAATTAATTGTGTTTTAATGTATGCCCCACACTAAGAAGCAGCTACATTTATTATTCTCTTTTCACACATGAAGAAGCTGAGGCAGAGTACAGTAATGTAGTTCAAAAGTTCATAGAGCTCATCAGTGGCAGAGCAATGAGTGGAACTCAAGATATCTGGAGAGTCACTTTGGCTAATTTTTACTCAAGCGCCATACTTTCTATAGCCTTTACATCATGTGGCTTCCCTGGTGGCTCAGAGGTTAAAGCGTCTGCCTGGAATTCAGGAAACCAGGGTTCGATCCCTGGGTTGGGAAGATCCCCTGGAGAAGAAAATGGCAACCCACTCCAGTACTCTGGCCTGGAGAATCCCATGGAGGGAGGAGCCTGGTGGGCTACAGTCCATGGGGTCACAAAGAGTCGGACATGACTGAGTGACTTCACTCACTCACTTACATCATGTGGACCCTAGTAGGTTTTGTGATGCCCTGGGATTTCTTCAATCATCCTGAACTGTTGCACAAACATATTTCACTTTAAAAGTAAAGTAAATTAAAAATGACAAGGTACTGCTGGTGATTCAAATGAAAAATTTGCTCTGCATTATTAGAAAATTATATATTCCAAAAAAATGTATTTTGTAAATTAATAAATCCCACTTCTTAGGTGCTCAAAATTTTTCAGGCATTTTGGATGGCACTCTTCCAGAGATGAGCTGTTGTAATTTATTCTAATTCGCAGAACACTAGTTAACCTGTACTTATTACTCAAAATCATATCATTAATATTGGTTATTGTTTTATGACATCAGTCATTAATGTCCTCAGAATACATTGATAAATGGGCTATGCCAAAAAAAAAAAAAAAAAAACTTAGGGAGGGCCTGAGGCACTCTCCAAAAAGCAATTCTTTGAATTACAGGGTCTGGTGTTTGTGACTTTGTCCCAGGCTGTTCAGAAACAGCTCTTGTTTTCTTCCTTGTTTCAGGTTGTTTCAAAGGGGTGTAGTTGCAAGATAAAAGACTCCTAATATGTAAGATGGTGGTGCTTACTCAAAGCAAATTTCAGTGCCTATCAGATAATAAAAAGACAAAGTGTGGGAATTGGTGCATGGTGAGAGGGCAGGAAAAATTAACTGAACAATGTGGTTTTTCAAGCCACAGGATATTTTGTCTACAGAGGGGTGCATTGCCGAGAGGAAGTATAGGGAATTGAGAGGAACAAATGAAAAGTTTAAAAGTTCAAGGAAGTAAAATTCTTTAACACCTTAAAACTCAAATCATATTTTCTGTCTACTTGGATAAATTTTGCTTCCTGGTTATCGTAATTGGTTTAAGTTTCTAGTTCCCATGTCTCTGTGTGTTTAAGCTTTCAATGCAGGTATGTTTAAGCTTTCTAATGTTTACAGCTTTTCCTAGCATCCTCTTTCCTGAAATTTAAATAGTTTCATATTCAGTTTTATGTGTGTTTTTAAAAAATTTCCAAGGAAACATATAACTCGAAACTTAGAAATTTACTTTTGAAACTAAGGATAATCTACAAATATTTCTCTGGGAAATGTGGCTTTCATCTAAGTAAACAGATTTTATGTGTTGAGCTAGAATTTGATTGAAACTTGATGGGTATTTGTTCTGTTGGTTGATCATTCTGCTTATCTTACCAAATATTTGGCCAGAGCCTAACTACTTAACTGTACCTAAAGAACATAAATAATAAACTTCATAAAGAAATAGGGTATATTTTGTAACTCTTAATTTATCAATATGCAAGAGCCCCCCCAAATAATTATTAATTCAATAAGTATTTATTGACATCAATTCCAATTAAGCACTCTGCTCAGCACTGGGCATACAAAGGAATTTACTGGGGAGAGAGTTTACATCCTACACTGTATTAAGTGTCTCAGTGATAGGAACCCAAAGGAGAAAGAGCTAAACCAGACAGAGAGTAAGGGAGGGCTTAGTGATAGGAATTAACCACAAAAATGGAGTGGAGTTAGGATGGAAGGACAGCCAGTCAAGGAAGGTAATGAGCTAAAAGAGAGGTAAGAATTATGGCATACATGGGATGGTATATATGCACTCTCCCCAGTTGTTCTTTTTCTCTTTTGAATCCCTTCTAAATAGCCTTCCATTTCTCATTTCCCCGAAATAGCTTTTATCGATATCACCAATGACCTCCATATTACTAAATCCAGTTGTAATAGTTTTCTACTGCTGTAGTAATGAATTACCACAAACTTAGTGGCTTAAAACAACACAAGTTTATTATCTGATAGCTCTGTAGGTTAGAAGTCAGGCATGGGTCTCACTGGGCTAAAATCATGATGTTGTTAGGCTCTTGAGAATTTTATACCAGCAGAAGCTTTGTAAGTTTGGACTGAAAGAGAAAGTACAAAATTGAAGAATCCTGTCAGACCCCCAAAATTCTACTGGCAAAAAAGGCAGATAAAGCTACCCAGCTGTAAACATGCACTAGCTTTTATGAAAAAGGAATGATGACTCCAGGAGTAGTGTTAAACTCAGAGGGCAGAATGGAGGGCCAGGAAGGATTTTTAAATTGCTTGGGACCCATGTGTTTTGTATTCTTTTATAAGATGATCAGTCAAGTGTGACCACAAAAGGAGACAGAAGAGAGACTCAGGAAAAAAGTTTATTATACTCTTAAATCCCAGAGACACACTTGTTATACTCCAGGAGAGGGTGATACAGAAAGGAGCATCAGAGAGTAAGTTCACAAGCAGGTGGGGAGCCAAGAGAGAGAGAGGCGTTGTGGGCAAGGGTCTTTATTGGGACTCTGAGTGGAGTAGGCAGGAGAAGGCACGAGGGGATTTCAGGAGTACATTTGAATGTCATGAGATCACAGTCAGGGGAGGATAAGAAGGGGCACCTGTGGCAGGGCCCAGCCTCACCAGGGTGGTACAGATGGTCCCCTGGGCAGAACGTGCAGAGCCTGATTGTGGGCATATTGAAGCAACAGGAAAATATGAATCTTTAAAGGTTCATTTTAACACTCTACAACTCCTTTTTTTTCCGCCTTCTATTTTCTTCTCTGTTGAACCAAACATCTATAGCGGTATTCTGTGCCTATCCCACCACTCATTGTATTTTGGAAGTAAATAATTTGTTTCTTGAGTTTCATGTTCACAGATAGATTTCATGGCCCAGATGAATTCTACATGGACCCTTACTCTTAAAACTGATTTCGATCATGAGATTAGGGGCTTCTGACATATTTTGGAATTGATGTTTTGTAGACCTTTCAGTTCAGTTCAGTTCAGTCAATCAGTCATGTCTGACTCTGCAACTCCATGAATTGCAGCACACCAGGCCTCCCTGTCCATAACCAACTCCTGGAGTTCACTCAAGCTCATGTCCATCAAGTCAGTGATGCCATCCAGCCACCTCATCCTCTGTCATCCCATTCTCCTCCTGCCCCCAATCCCTCCCAGCATCAGAGTCTTTTCCAGTGAGTCAACTCTTTGCATGAGGTGGCCAAAGTACTGGAGTTTCAGCGTCAGCATCATTTCCTCCAAAGAAATCCCAGGGCTGATCTCCTTCAGAATGGACTGGTTGGATCTCCTTACAGTCCAAGGGACTCTCAGGAGTTTTCTCCAACAACACAGTTCAAAAGCATCAATTCTTCAGCGCTCAGCTTCCTTCACAGTCTATCTCTCACATCCATACATGAGCACTGGAAAAACCATAGCCTTGACTAGACAGACCTTTGTTGGCAAAGTAGTCTCTGCTTTAGAATATGCTATCTAGGTTGGTCATAACTTTTCTTCCAAGGAGTAAGTGTCTTTTAATTTCATGGCTGCAGTCACCATCTACAGTGATTTTGGAGCCCCCAAAATAAAGTCTGACACTGTTTCCACTGTCTCCCCATCTATTTCCCATGAAGTGATGGGACCGGATGCCATGATCTTAGTTTTCTGAATGTTGAGCTTTAAGCCAACTTCCTCACTCTCCACTTTCATTTTCATCAAGAGGCTTTTTAGTTCCTCTTCACTTACTGCCATAAAGGTGGTATCGTCTGCATATCTGAGGTTATTGATATTTCTCCCGGCAATCTTGATTCCACCTTGTACTTCTTCAGCCCAGTGTTTCTCATGATGTACTCTGCATATAAGTTAAATAAACAGGGTGACAATATACAGTCTTGACATCCTCCTTTTCCTATTTGGAACCAGTCTGTTGTTCCATGTCCAGTTCTAACTGTTGCTTCCTGACCTGCATATAGGTTTCTCAAGAGGCAGGTCAGGTGGTCTAGTATTCCCATCTCTTTTAGAATTTTCCACAGTTTAATGTGATCCACACAGTCAAAGGCTTTGGCATAAGAGATAAATATATTTTAGATGTAGAACAGATAAGAGTCTTTAGGAACCAGAAGGTAGGTTGTAGTAGGCAGAATAGTGGTCCACCAAATTGCTATGGTCCACAATTGCTCATTGTCTGCAATCAGGTGACTTTAAGAAGATTATCCTGGATTATCATGGTGATTCCAACATAATCACATGGATCTTTAAATGGGAAAGAGGGAGATGGAAGGGTCAGTACAGATAGATGGCATTGTGAAAAAGGCTTGACAGCTTTGAAGATTTGAAAGGGGGTTATGAAACTAGGAATGTGAGCAGCCTTTGGAAGCTAGAAAGGGCAAGAAAATGGATTCTCCCCTAACGTCTCCAGAAAGGAATGCAGCCCTGTGGACACCTGAATTTTATCCCAGTGAAACTTTACCCTGCTTTCTGAGTTCTGACCTCCAGAACTGTAGGATAATACATTTATGTTGTTTTAAGCTTAATGGAAGTCAACCTTGAATATTCATTGGAAGGACTGATGCTGAAGCTGAAGCTACAATACTTTGGCCACCTGATATGAAGAGCTGATTCTTTGGAAAAGACTCATGCTGGGAAAGATTGAAGGCAGGAGGAGAAGGGGATGATAGAGGATGAGATGGTTGGATGGCATCACCAACTCAATGGACATGGGCTTGAGCAAGCTCCAGGAGATAGTGAAGGACAGGGAAGCCTGGTGTGCTGCAGTCCATGGGCTCGCAAAGAGTCAGACATGACTGAGTGACTGAACAACAACAACAAAGCCACTAAATTTGTGGGGTTTGTTCCAGCAGCAATGGGAAACTAATATACAAGGAAAGACTGAGAAACTACCACAGACCAGAGAAGACTAAATGTAATCTAATGTCCTGGATCAAATCATGAAACTGAAAAAGGACATTAATAGAAAGTTGAAATTCAAATAAAGTCTATAGAGTTTAGTTAACAGCCTCATACCAGTGTGAATTCCTTGGTTTTGACAAATATACCATGGTTATGTAAGATGTTAAAATTAGGGGAAGCTGAGTGAAGAGTATTTGGAACTCTGTACTATCTTTACAACCTTTTTCTAAATCTAAATTTATTCTAGAATAAAGAGTTTATTTTTAAAGAAAAGTTTAGCTAAGAATGAAAGGAGTGAGTTTGGATTGTTAACTGAAACAGATGCTAGACTCAAGAATAATTTTTTTATCATTGCATGTTCTTTTCAAAAGCCTTAATCTTGAAAACAAGTTTTCCCAAGCAATTTATTTGACATTTTTCTTGAGAATTTTTAAAGAAATCATAGAAAAATCAAGCAAAATATTTTCTCACACATGGTTGGCAGTAAAATTATGAACTCAAAAACTTATGTAACAAGTCTTGCTTCTCTCCTTTCTACTTTCTTTTCCCACTTTCTCCATGGCTTGTGTTATTCATTCTTTTCCCAAGTGGTTTCATGCAGTTCTTTCCAGTTGAAGAAAGAAACAGGACTGATAAAAAACATTTGCACCAAGGTACTAGTGAATAAAGTATTCAGTATTCTTCAAAAATTTGCACTTCAAAAGAAGCAGGTAGTAAGGAATATTAGAATTCCTAACAGCATAACTCTAAATATGCAAATCAATTTCTCCTACAATTTGCTTTTACTGTCACTGTTTAAAAATATTATATAAATAACTAAGCTCTATACTGTATTTTATCCTTGTAACTTGGATTAGATGGATGGTTTGGGACAGGCTTTTTAAATAACCAAATCAGTAGTTATCCCTTTGAATTTATTAAGCTATCAAACTACTGACCACTACTAGTCTCAATCAAATTATTTATAGCAAAATATGAGGTGCTAAAATGTATTAAAAATAACAGTAACTTTCCACTATAAGAATATTTAATTTGTGGTACCCTGCCAATGTAATTTCACTTCATAGCAACAGTATATGGTAGGTATTATTATTCAAATTTAAAAGTAAGAAACAGAGGCTTAGAAAATTTAATCAGTTTGCCCAGGGTCAAGCAGGTAGTTCAGGACACATATATTATTGAAGTGAAGTCCTCTAGCTCTAGAACACGGTCCAGGCTTTACCCTCTCTTATGCCTTCACCCCTGCTCCCCCAATTTCCTATCCTACACACATTTGATCTAGATAATTCAATAGAATTCATTACCTTCCCTGCATATCCATTATCATTCTAACACAGAGACAGAAAAATATAATCTGTATATGATATGCAACAATTATATCAAAACATTTTTATAACAATAAATTTTATGGCATTTCTGCTTTTTCAAAATCACCTGGGAGAAGTGGCTTTTCTTTTTTAATATATATGTGTAATTTTCCTTCATTCTGCTCATAGGCAAACTACTGACATTACGATCTGTCTCATTCATGTTAAGTAAAGCAAATGCTATACAGTGAAGGACACAATTACGGTAGATTAAATTTCAGTTTCCCTTTGACTTTGGTTTCTAAAACTGAAAACAGCCTTTTCAGAACAGGGATTTCCCATTTTATTCCCATGAAACCTTTGTGTTTGACAGGAAAAGCATATATATACAGATTATTATTTCTCATAAGAATGAAAGGTATTGTAAGCAGGTGCACTTTTAAAATCTTATTTTGTCTATGGAAATGTAACTTTAGCTATATTATTGTGGGACTAGGATGAATATCTTGAGTAATTCTGTTCAAGTTGTGTAAAAAATCTCATTTGATAAGTGAAATGTGTAAAGAATAAGCTTGAAGAACATGATTAGGAAGAATGAAGTCTAGTGGAAGTACAAAGGAGGGGCAGGAGCCTGGCTTCATGAAACAGCAAAAGTCTCATGAGCTAGGACTCAGAACCTGGCTCTACCTGAGATACTCTGGCAAATGTCAACCAAAGAAAAGATAGAAAAGATTTCATTCAATTGAAATTGCATTCACACATTGCCTTAGAGTAAACTGAAATTTTACTGAATTGTTGAAAATTAGTAATTACTATATTTGGAAGTGAAAGTCGCTCAGTCATGTCTGACTCTGTGATCTTGTGGACTATAGAGTCCACAGAATTCTACAGGCCAAAATACTAGAATGTGTAGCTGTTCCCTCCTCCAGAGGATCTTCCCAACCCAGGAATCGAACCCAGGTCTCCTGCATTGCAGGCAGATTCTTTGCCAGCTGAGCCACCAGGGAAGACTGTATTTGGGAGGGGAGTATTATCTAAAAAAACATTAAGATTCAGCTACAATACTTCCCTGGTGGCTCAGACTGTAAAGTGTCTGTCTACAATGAGGGAAATCCGAATTCCATCCGTGCGTGGAGAAGATACCCTGGAGAAGGAAATGGCAACCCACTCCAGTACTATTGCCTGGAAAATCCCATGGACGGAGGAGCCTGATAGACTACAGTCCATGGGGTCGCAGTCAGAGATGACTGAGCGACTTCACTTTCACTTTCATCTAAAAAAAAATTTAAGATTCAGCTACAATTAAGAGCCTGTTCCTAAGCATTTGCAAAAGAGAAATAAAAGATCTAACCCTTCAAACCAACTTAAGCTTCAATTTTCCTCCCAAACAGCCAGAATGAAAAGAGGGCATTAGATGAGGGAGGGAGGACTCTAACATTAACTTGGACTAATTTGGCGCTCATTCTTATAGTAGACACTTAGCAATTTTATTCAATCCTCATAACAATATTGTACAGGGCAAGTTTTAAAAGATATACATTATATACAGAAAAACAGAGACTCTAAACGCATAATTTAGCCAAGATCACTCAGGGAAGTTTGAACCAGGTCTCTTATCACTGAGTCTACAGCTCTCTCCGCTCCAACATAATGCAAGTAGCAGTTATGGTGGTGTGATCTGGAATACACAAGGAAACTTCCAGAGAATTATCACCTACAAAAAGTGGCATGACTTTCCCCAAAATCATTCTTTGTCAATCTTTAAATCTTCCTAAATAGTTTTGTCTACAATTATATATTTTAAATGTGAATAGTTCAGTAATATGCCCACCATACATTGTTAAGTGAGAAAAATTAAGTTGCTAAGAAATAAAAACTGGATCTAAAGAAATTATACTGAAAAAAAGGAAAAATGGAAATGCCCTCAAATATGAGTGTAATTAAATAAATTATAGAGGGATCCAAGTCATTAGTGGAGAAGGCAATGGCAACCCACTCTAGTACTCTTGCCTGGAAAATCCCATGGACCGAGGAGCCTGGTAGGCTGCAGTCCATGGGGTCGCTGAGAGTCGGACACAACTGAGCAACTTCCCTTTTACTTTTCACTTTCACGCATTAGAGAAGGAAATGGCACCCCACTCCAGTGTTCTTGCCTGGAGAATCCCAGGGATGGCAGAGCCTGGTGGGCTGCCATCTGTGGGGTAGCACAGAGTCAGACACGACTGAAGCGACCTAGCAGCAGCAGCCGCCAGTCATTAGACTAATGACATATACTAACAAAAGACTAGATTAAGCTCTAACGTGACGTAGAAAAGAGCAAAATGCAAAGTACCATGTAGAGAGTACATCTGTATCAAGATGCGGGGAAAATAGAAAGCTCTAAGAAGTATTAAAGTGATAAAGTGAAAGAATTATGAGTAATTATTCTCTTGCATTTGTTATTACTCATAATTTCTCTAGCACACTTCAGTTCTTTTTTATAATTTCTTAATGAGAAATCAGTGAGCTTTTAGAAGCAAAAGACACTGTCATATAACCTTGAGCCATATGATATTTTCTTCCTTGAAAATCAGAAACTTTTGTTTTCCAATTTATTTCCCAGAGTGCACAGTTCCTTAGACCAGGTAGATGCTCAATACATTTTTTAATCAAATATATATATTTTTAAAAGTAGACAAGAGCAAAAATGATCCTCTCGCTTAGAAAGTATTTCCTACATAGTTCACTAATTAGTGATTTATTTGTGTTAACGAGTTCCTCTTTTAAAGTGCAAATGCATCAAATAGCTAAATGAGCAAAAAACATGAACAGAGTACACTCAAGAGGAAACACAAATGGATAATAAACATTAAATGAAAAGTTCAACCTCATTAATAATCAAAGATAGGAACATTAAAATGATATCAGTTTTCCTCATGAAACTTGCAAAAATTTTCATGTAATTCTCAAGGCCAATTGGGATATAAATATTAGGTTGATGCAAAAGTGATAGCAGTTTTTGCATTGTTGAAGTTTGACATTTGATGTTGGAATACATTCTTAAATAACTGTGGTCATTTTAATGCACATTTCTCACTTTATGTTTTTGGCTAATGGCATTGTGTGTGTGCTAAGCTGCTTCAGTCGTATCTGACTCTTTGCAACCCTATGGACACTAGGCTCCTCTATCCTTGGGATTCTCCAGGCAAGAATACTGGAATGGGTTGCCATTTCCTACCAGAGGAGAATCTTGGTAACCCAGGGATCATACCAGCATCTATCTCCTGCATTGGCAGGCAGTTTCTTTACCACTAGCGCCACCTAGGAGGCCCCAATGATTATTGCTTTATGTTTATTTTATATTTACTTTAGACTATGGAAATGATGTTAGACAAAAAGCAAATTTGAGGAATTTCCTTATCTGAGTACAAAATGGGTCGTAAAACAGCAGAAACAAATCACAGTGCCCACAACATATGCAATGGTGGTTGAAGAAGTTTTACAAAGGAGACGAGAGTCTTGAAGATGAGAGGCACAGTGGGTGGCAATTGGAAGTTGACAGTGACCAATTGAGAGGCATCATCAAAGCTGATCCTCTTACAACCATGCAAGAAGTTGCTGAAGAACTCAGTGTCAACCTTTCTATGGTCGTGCTGCATTTGAAGTACATTGGAAAGGTGAAAAATCTCAATAAGTGGGTGCTTCATGAGATGACCAAAAATTTTTAAAAAATGATTTTGAAGTGTCATCTTCTCTTATTGTGACAACAAATTATTTCTGGATCTGATTGTGATGTGCAATGAAAAGTAGATTGTATACAACCAGCAACAGCCAGCTCAGTAGTTGGACCCAAAGGAACTCCATAGCACTTCCCAAAACCAAACTTGTACCCAGAAAAGGTCACGATCACTGTTTGGTGGTCTGCTAACAATCTGATCCACAACAGCTCTCTGAATTCCAGTGAAACCATTACATTGGAGAAGTATTTTCAGCAAATCAATGAGATGCCCTGAAAACCACAGCGCCTGCAGCCATTATGGATCAACAGAAATGCCCAATTCTTATCCACAACAATACCAGACCATAAGTTGCATAACCAACACTTCAAACTTTGAACAAATTGTGCTATAAAGGTTTGCCTTATCTGCTGTATTCACTTCTCGCCAGCTGACCACCACGTCTTCAAATATCTTGGCAACTTTTTGGAGGGAAAATGCTTCCACAACCAACAGGAGGCAGAAAATGCTTTCCAAGAGTTCTTCAAATCCTTAAGCACATTTTTACACTACAGGAATAAACAAATTTATTTCTTATTGGCAGAAATGTGTTGATTGTAGTGGGTTCCTATTTTGTTATTAAAGATGCATTTGAACCTAGTTATAATGATTTAAATTCACAGTTCAAAACCACAATTACATTTGCACCAACATAGTAAGAAAAAAAATGCATGCCTCTCATAAATTGCTGGTAGGACTGAAAATTTGGTACTAACTTCGTTAAAAGGAAGGTAGCAAAATACTCCTAACTTTTGATGCTAGAATTCCATTTCTAGGAATACAGTTTAAAAAATAAATCAGAGATATATGTGAAAAAGTTTTATTCATGGATGTTCAATGCAATATCATAATCCTTAAACAATTTAAACCTTCATGGTAAAGTAAAAGAAAACTAAGGTTTTATAAATCAGTAATGTACTATATAGTCTTTAAAACCAAATTAAAAAAAAACTTGAATATGGAAAAAAATTCTCACTTTATTAATTGGGGAGAAGTAGTATACAAATCTACTATACATCATGATCTCACTTTTAAAATATTTAAGCATAGGGAAAATATTGGGAGAAAATAATTGTAATGCATTTCTCTGGTTGATGGTATATAACATGATTTTTGTTGTCTTCTTAATTTTCTTATATCACATCTCTAAGAGGAAATTTTTATATATAATCACCATTATAAATATGTGTTATATCTATTCCAGTTGTAATTTATAGAATTCCATCCTAAGAAAATAATCCTAAATGAATAAAATTTTTCTACACAAAGACGTTTATGCACTGTTTTATTTAGCACACTGGGCATAGCAAACACCTTGTTCCAGCAACACAAGAGACAACTCTACACATGGACATCACCAGATGATTAATTCCAAAATCAGGCTGATTATATTGTTTGCAGCCAGGGATGGAGAACAGTCAGCAAAAACAAGACCGGGAGCTACTGTGGCTCAGATCATGAACTTCTTATTGCAAAATTCAGACTTAAACTGAAGAAAGTAGGGAAGGCTGCTAGGCCATTCAGATATGACCTAAATCATATCCCTTATGATTGTACAGTGGAAGTGACAAGTAGATTCAAGACAGTAAATCTGATAGACAGGGTGTCTGAAGATCTATGGATGAAGGTTTGTAACACTGTAGAGGAGGTAGTGATCAAAACCATCCCCAAGAAAAAGAAAGGCAAAAAGACAAAATGGTTGTCTGAGGAGGTCTTACAAATTGCTGAGAAGAGAAGAGAAGCAAAACACAAAGAAGAAAAGGAAAGATATACCCATCTAAATGCAGTGGTCCAATGAATAGCAAGAAGAGATTAAGACAGCTTTATTTAAAACAGTAAAATTGGAGGAAAAAGACTATTGATGATAGTCTATAGAATAGGCCACACTGTCTTTTAATATTATGTTTAATCCCTTTTACTTTGTGCAAAACATCTTATTTCAGTGTTCAGCCATGAGAGATACTAGCACAGATAACAGAGGACACACACACCCCACACACAAACACACCCTTTCTCTATTACTTTCTCCCTAAGAGCTAAATTCAGGATTAGAGAATCAAGTGTCTTACTCTTTGAGTACCAGGCAGCAAGATGAGTAAGGCTGTTCTCTTCTCTGTGAGTTTAGGCTTTACTTCCTAAACACCTCAATCATTCAGTTCAGTTCAGTTTAGTCACCCAGTCATGTCTGACTCTCTGCAACCCCATGAACTGCAGAACACCAGGCCTCCCTGTCCATCACCAACTCCCAGAGTTTACCCAAACTCATGTCCATTGAGTCGGTGATGCCATTTAACCATCTCATCCTCTGTTGTCCCCTTCTCCTCCTGCCTTCAATCTTTCCCAACATCAGGGTCTTTTCAAATGAGTCAGCTCTTTGCACCAGGTGGCCAAAGTACTGGAGTTTCAGCTTCAACATCAGTCCTTCCAATGACCACCCATGGCTGATTTCCTTTAGGATTGACTGGTTGGTTGGAATGAGACTCCAAGAGACTCTCAAGAGTCTTCTCCAACACCACAGTTCAAAAGCATCAATTCTTATGCGTTCAGCTCTCTTTATAGTCCAACTCTTGCATCCACCCATGACTACTGAAAAAGCCATAGCCTTGACTAGATGGACGTTTGTTGACAAAGTAATGTCTCTGCTTTTGAATATGCTATCTAGGTTGGCCATAACTTTCCTTCCAAGGAGTAAGCATCTTTTAATTTCGTGGCTGCAATCACCATATGCAGTGATTTTGGAGCCCCCCAAAAATAAAGTCAGCCAACTGTTTCCACTGTTCCCCCATCTGTTACCTCAATCATAAGCAGATAAAAATAACAGAAACCTTTTAATAATATAGAAAAATATTTTGACACCACAGTTAAATTTTGAAAATCAAAACAATATTGTGGAATCAGTAGTATAACCTCAGCTGTCTTTAATGCACATAAGACTGATCCATTGAATAGCTATTGAATTCAGTGAGATACAAAGATGATGTGGTTTCATTTTTCTCCTTTCACTACCTTCAAACATATTCTGTTGAATTTCCTTTTTCCCATCCTTTAATGATTCTCAGTTCAGTTCAGTTGCTCAGTCGTCTCCGACTGTTTGCAATCCATGGACTGCAGCATGCCAGGCCTCACTGGCCATTACAATCTCCTGGAGTTTACCCAAACTCATGTCCATTGAGTTGTAATGCCATCCAACCATCTCACCCTCTATCATCCCCTTCTCCTCCTGCCCTCAATCTTTCCCACCATCAGGGTGTTTTCAAATGAGTCAGCTTTTCGCATCAGGTAGCCAAAATACTGGAGTTTCAGCTTCAACATCAGTTCTTCCAATGAACATGCAGGACTGATCTCCTTTAGGATGGACTGGTTGAATCTCCTTTCAGTCCAAAGGACTCTCAAGAGTCTTTTCCAACAACACAGTTCAAAAGCATCAATTCTTCAGCACTCAGCCTTCTTTACAGTCCAACTCTCACATCCATCCATGACTACTAGAAAAACCATAGCCTTGACTAGATGGAAATTTGCTGACAAAGTAATGTCTCTGCTTTTTAATATGTTGTCTAGGTTGGTCATAATTTTCCTTCCAAAGAGTAAGTGTCTTTTAATTTCATGGCTGCAGTCACCATCTGCAGTGATTCTGGAGCCCCCAAAAATAAAGTCTGTCACTGTTTCCACTGTTTCCCCATCTATTTCATCAAGAGGCTCTTTAGTTCTTCTTCACTTTCTGCCATAAGAGTGGTGTCGTCTGCATATCTGAGGTTATTGATTTTCTCCCAGCAATTTTGATTCCAGCTTGTGCTTCCTCCAGCCCAGAGTTTCTCATGATATACTCTGCATATAAGTTAAATAAGCAGGGTGACAATATACAGCTTTGACGTACTGCTTTTCCTATTTGGAACCTGTCTGTTGTTCCATGTCCAGTTTTAACTGTTGCTTTCTGACCTGCATACAGATTTCTCAAGAGGCAGGTCAGGTGTTCTGGTATTCCCATCTCTTTCAGAATTTTCCACAGTTTATTGTGATCCACACAGTCAAAGGCTTTGGCATAGTCAATAAAGCAGAAATAGATGTTTTTCAGGAATCTCTTGCTTTTTTGATGATCCAGTGGATGTTGGCAATTTGATCTCTGATTTCTCTGCCTTTTCTAAAACCAACTTGAACATCTGGAAGTTCACAGTTCATGTACTGCCAAAGCCTGGCTTGGAGAATTTTGAGCATTACTTTACTAGCATGTGAGATGAGTTCAATTGTACAGTAGTTTGAGCCTTCTTTGGCATTGCCTTTCTTTGGGGTTGGAATGAAAACTCTCCTTTTCCAGTCTTGTGGCCACTGCTGAGTTTTCCAAATTTGCCTACATATTGAGTGCAGCACTTTCACAGCATCATCTTTCAGGATTTCAAATAGCTCAACTGGCATTCCATTACCTCCACTAGCTTTGTTCATAGTGATGCTTCCTGAGGCCCACTTGCCTTCATATTCCAGATGTCTGGCTCTAGGTGAGTGATCACACCATCATGATTATCTGGGTCATGAAGATCTTATTTGTATTCTTGCCACCTCTTCTTAATATCATCTGCTTCTTTTAGGTCCATAACATTTCTGTCCTTTATTGTGCCCATCTTTGCATGAAATGTTCCCTTGGTATCTAATTTTCTTGAAGAGATCTCTAGTCTTTCCCATTCTATTGTTTTCCTCTATTTCTTTGCATTGATCACTGAGGAAGGCTCTCTTATCTCTCCTTGTTATTCTTTGGAACTCTGTATGCAAATGGGTATATCTTTCCTTTTCTCTTTTGCTTTTCACTTCTCTTCTTTTCACAGCTAGTTGTAAGGCCTCCTCAGACAGCCATTTTGCTGTTTTGCATTTCTTTTTCTTGATCACTGCCTTCTGTACAGTGTCATGAACCTCCATCTATAGTTTATCAGGCACTCTTTCTATCAGATCTAGTCCCTTAAATCTATTTCTCACTTCCACTGTATAATCATAAGGGATTTGATTTAGGTCGTACCTGAATGGTCTAGTAGTTTTCCCTAGTTTCTTCAATTTAATTCTGAACTTGGCAATAAGGAGTTCATGATCTGAGCCACAGTCAGCTCCTGGTCTATTTTTGCTGAGTGTATAGCTCTTCTACATCTTTGGCTGCAAAGAATATAATAAATCTGATTTCAGTGTTGGCCATCTGGTGATCTCCATGTGTAGAGTCTTCTCTTGTGTTGTTGGAAGAGGGTGTTTGATATGACCAGTGCATTCCCTTGGCAAAACTCTATTAGCGTTTGCCCTGCTTCATCCTGTACTCCAGTGATGCCTCAGACAGATCCTATAGCTTCCAGCCATTCTCAAGTGTTAAAAATTTCAGTCTAGTCTAACAGTGTTTAAAATCTCAATCTTGCCTTCAGTTCTGTGTTCATCATGGCCAATCCCCCTGTAGGAGAGACCTTGGAATGGAAACAAGGGCACTTCTTCACTCTTACCCTCTCCTTTGCTGATTTTCTTCTAGCACTTCCAAAAATGGGTAGAAAATGAGATTACAGAAATAGATTATAGGTGCACTCTTAATGCAGCTGCTCTAGTCCCTCACAGCTATAAATATTCCCAATGGCTTCTGGCTTTGGTTCCTGCAGACCCTGAGGGATACCTCCATGCTGAGCCTTCTGCTGACGTGGGGAATTCACTTCATTTTAGCTGATTTTTAACTCCATTTCCACTTCACATCCAGCTCTAACATTCACATACAATCCTTCATCTGGTATCCGCTTTCCATAGGCCAGTTCTTCCAGGTGGTCCAGCAACTGTATTACTGATGCTCAAATGCCTTTTTGATGTTCCTTGGACCCACTAGCAAAGGATACATCTTCATCCCAATAAAAAAATTACAGTGGAAGACAGTTTTACTTGTCTATCTTCCTCCCTCAACTACTTTTGAATTATTTTCCTTATTTCAACTTCAAAAAGGCACAGAAGACAGATCATTAAATCTGATGTATAAGTGCCCAACTGAGAAACAATATACTTATCACTCTTTTCCTGGTCACACCTCCTCCCATGTTTACAAGTATTCTATTGGAACCCTGTTGCACATGTCATACTTCTGCTGAAGCCAACAACTCACATCTCTAAAAGGTCATAGATTCCTTGAAGCCAGTACTCATATACACAAGGGAAAGAAGGAGGAATGAGGAGGGTGGCTGGTTATGCCACCTTAATAATCTTATGGAAATATAACTGATGCTGTTTTGAAAGCTGCCTTGTAGAGTATGTGTGTACATGCTACCTGCATTTGGTTACTTGTTTGTTATTGGTTTGGATGTTTGGCTGGTTGGTTTTGGGATTCTAAAAGCAATTCCAAGATAACAGTGATGAAAATTCAATATTGTCACAGGTAGGAAAAAACCAGAAGGAAAGATGTTAGTATACGTGAGTCTGAGTGAACTCCGGGAGATGGTGATGGACAGGGAGGCCTGGCGTGCTGCGATTCATGGGGTCGCAAAAAGTCGGACACGACTGAGTGACTGAACTGAACTGAACAGTGTTACAAGTGCTTGTTACTAGATATGTGTATGTGTGTGCGTTCTCAGTCATGTCTGATTCATTGCGACCCCATGGAGTATAGCTCACCAGGCTTCACTGTCTATAGGGATTCTCCAGGTAAGAATAGTGGAGTGGGTTGCCATGCCCTCCTCAAGGGTATCTTTCCAACCCAGGAATCAAACCCATCTCCCACAATGCAGGCAGATTCTTTACTGTCTGAGCCACCAGGGAAGCCTTGCTACTAGATGGCAAGGCTATATTATTACCTATAGTATAGGTGTGTCACCTGCCAATCAGGAGACACAGGAGACTTGGGTTCCATCCTTTGGTTAGGAAGATCTCTAACTGGAAAACTCCCATGGACAGAGGAGCCTGGCTGGCTTCAGTCCGTGGGTCACAAAGATTAAGACACAACTGAATAGACATGCACATAGGTATATATTACAGTATTATTTCCTCCTTACTTCGAGAAATTTTCTGTTTAAAGGGAAAACACTTGAATAATTAAGAGGGTATGTTAAATGATATTAAAATATAATGCATCACAACAGACAACACAGAAATACAAAGGATCATAAGAGACTACTATCAGCAATTATATGCCAATAAAATGGACAAC
>SJXQ01006796.1:138550-212461 GCA_006408695.1 Aepyceros melampus | reverse complement strand
TGAGGACCAGATTCTAACTAATATTATCTGTAGTTGTAGCCCCCATTTTAATCATATTTTGTTGACCTTCTTACTGTATTTTTGTCTTTTATTTCTATTTAATTCTTTTATTTTTGAAATTAATTTTTTCCAGCATTATTGAGCTGTAATTGACATATAATATTGTGTAAGTTTAAAGTGTACAATGTGTTGACCTGATACACATATATTGTGAAATGATTACTAGCATTAGTGAAAACCTCTGTCACATAATTAATATTTCTTTTTTGTGGTGAGAATATTTAAGATATGTTCTCTTAGCAGCTTTCAAGTATATAAACACAGAATTATGAATTATAATTACCATGCTGTATATTAGATCCCCAGAATTTGACTAGTAGCTCCCTATTTCCCTCACCTCCCAGCTCCTGGTAACCACTAATCCACTGTTTTTCTGAGTTTGCCTTTTTTAGATTCCACATTTAAGTGATTATCACACAGTAATTGTCTCTCTGTCTGACGTTCTTCACTTAGCATAATGCCCTCTAGTTTCTTCGAAGGATTTCCTTATTTCTTATGGTTGAATAATATTCCATATATATTTACACATATATATATATATATGCATGTATATATCCAGGTACATAATTGTTCCCTATGTTTATTATCTGCTGATCTGTTGATGGGCACTTAGGCAGTTTCCTTATCTTGGTTATTTTGAATAATGCTGCAATGAACATAGGGGTGCGGAGAGCTCCTAAAAATCCTATTTTCTGTTACCTGTTGTCTTTTACTTTCTTTAGGTTTATTCTGTTAATCGTATTCTAACATCTTAAGATGAATATGTAAGTCACTAATTTTGAGACTCTCTTCTTTTTTAATATTAGTATTTGAGGCTGTAAGTCTCCCTTAAAGCACTTTTACCATGCACAGTTTCTGGTATCTAATGTTTCCTCCCGGAGAAGGCAATGGCCCCCCACTCCAGTCCTCTTGCCTGGAAAATCCCATGGATGGAGGAGCCTGGTAGGCTTCAGTCCATGGGGTCGCTAAGTCGGACACGACTGAGCAACTTCACTTTCACCTTTCGCTTTCATGCATTGGAGAAGGAAATGGCAACCCACTCCAGTGTTCTTGCCTGGAGAACCCCAGGGACGGGGGAGCCTGGTGGGCTGCCGTCTATGGGGTCGCACAGAGTCGGACACGACTGAAGTGACTTAGCATTGTTTCCTCCCGGAGAAGGCAATGGCCCCCCACTCCAGTCCTCTTGCCTGGAAAATCCCATGGATGGAGGAGCCTGGTAGGCTTCAGTCCATGGGGTCGCTAAGTCGGACACGACTGAGCAACTTCACTTTCACCTTTCCTTTCATGCATTGGAGAAGGAAATGGCAACCCACTCCAGTGTTCTTGCCTGGAGAACCCCAGGGACGGGGGAGCCTGGTGGGCTGCCGTCTATGGGGTCGCACAGAGTCGGACACGACTGAAGTGACTTAGCAATAGCAAAATGTTTCCTCCATCATTCTGTTTTTTTTTTTTTTAATTTTCAGAATTCACTGTGATTTTTTTCTTTAATCTAAGAGTCATTTATTCCTGTGTGTGTGTGTGTAAATTTCCAAATATTCAAGGATATTTTTAATTTTTAAGCTTACCATATAACTTTATGATATTATGGTTAGATATAAGATCTGAAATTTTAGAGGATTTCTTTATTGGCTGTTATATGATCAGTTTTTTATAAATATTCCACATGTGCATGATAAATAATTGTATATTCCCTAGAGGAAACAGAAATAACTATGTGGGTTTCTCTCTCTCTCTTTTCTCCTTATGTATATAATCTCCATTAAATCAATCTTGTCAATTATGCTATTTATTTCTTTTGTCTTTGCTAAACTGATATTTCATAACTTGTGAATAATCAAGAAAGATGTGTTGAAATTTCCTACAATGATAATGAATTTGTTAATATAATACTATCTGTTGATCAGTACATATATTTTGAGCCTATTTTATTGGTGTATACTTGTTTAGAATTGCTATACTTTGTTGATGGATTGAACCTTTTTATTGTGTCATGACTATCTCCACTCCCAATATTTTTTTTTTGTTTTAAATCTATTGTAATTTAATATAATTTAGCTGTTGATTTGTTTGAGGTTTTCCTATTGGGTCTTATTTTTCCCCATTCTTTAACCTTCAACTTTAACATGCCCTAATGCTTTAAATGTTTCTCGTGTAAATTCTTGAAATCTGGATTTGACCTTTTTATCCAATTTATTAATCTGTATCTTTGAACTGGTTGTTTTCTTCTCTTCATATTTATCATCATTATTGATATCTTTGTTATTGTAGCATCTTAAATGGCAACCCACTCCAGTATTCTTGCTGGAGAATTCCATGGACAGAGGAGCCTGGCAGGCTACAGTCCATGGGGTCACAAAGAGTTGGACATGACTGAACAACTATCACTCACTCAAAATTTCTTATTCCAATGTGTCTCTATCATTCTACATTTCTTTTAACTCCTATCTTATTTTCTTAATTGAAGCTATATCTCACTCTGAGTAAAGTAAGGGCTCTCTCACCCCCTGTCTGCTTTTCTTTCCAATACCCATCATGTTGATCAGACCAGTGACCTGGATTTTACTTAAAATGTGGCCCAAGGACCAGCAGCGTTAGCAACTCCTGGGAATTTAGTAGAATTGCAGAACTTTGGGCCCCATTGCAGACCTAGTGATCAGAATCTGCATGTACCAGGTATCATATGCACAGTAAACTTAGAGTCACTAATATCATCAGGGCATTGGTTCTAGGATGCCTGTGGATACCAAAATCCACAGGTGCTCAAATCCCTTACCTAAAATGGTGTAGTAAAGTGGGCCCTCTCTAATGAATGCAGAACCCACAGATACGGAGGGCTGCTTGTAATTGGTTACTACAGATAAATTTTCCCCTTTTTTCTTTGATCTTTATTATTTTTTAAACAATAGCACCCATTGTTGTTGTTATTTAGTCACTAAGTCATGTCTGACTCTTTGCAACCCCGTGGACTGTAGCCCGTCAGGCTCCTCTCCATGGGATTTCCTAGGCACGATTACTAAAGTGGGTAATAACAACCATTAGTAAGTTATGTATTTGACAACCTTTGCTTCATCTCTCTCTTCCAATGTCTCCAAATTTGTCTTTCCTCTTCTTTTAAAGAACTTATCCAGAAGTGTTTCATATACAGTTTTGTATAGCAAAGATTTTAAAATATTGTATGCCTGAGAATATTTTTACCATGTCCTCTTATTTAAATGACATCTTGTTGGATATAAAATACTATGTTCAAAGTTATTTTCCTTCAATTCTTTGAAAGCACCCATTTGCATCCACTGTTGTTGAAAAATCTGACATCAGTCTGATTCTCTTCCTTTGTATGACATCCACTCTTTTTTTTCTGTGCTTAGAATTTTGTCTTTGTATTCTTATATTTCATTATAATATGCCCAGGTAGGGATTAAAAACAAACAAACAAACAAATACTTCTCTCTCACTTTTTTTTTTTAAAGAAAAACTTTTTTTGGCACTTTCTGGGCCCTTTCAGTGTGAAGTTGTTAAAAATGTTTAATTCATTTTGTGTGTGTCCTCAAATATTTTTCTCATCTCCATCTTTTTTCTCTTTTTCTGCCTTGTTATTCTGGATATCAGCCCTTTGCACCCATCTTCTGTTTCTCTTGCCTTGTCTCTTGTAGTCTCCTTTCCTATCTTTTCTTTTTAATTATTTATTTTATTTGGCAATGCCAGATCTTAATTGTGGCACTCAGGACCTTTGATCTCCATGTGGGATCTAGTTCCCCCGAGAGGAGAACAAACCCAGACCCCCTGGATTGGGAGTATGGAATCTTAGCTACTGGACCACCAGGGAAGTCCTCCTAAGCTTGTAACTTCTGCAAGATTTCCTCAATCTGGTCTCCAAATTCATTAATTTATTCCTCAGTTAAATAGTCTGCTCTTTATTCTATCATTTTGTTTCAATCATTTCTTTTTTTTAAACACACCATTTTTAAGATACATTTAAATTCTGTGTTTGCTCTAATACTTTCTGCTTCCAGTAGAATGTGGAATACAGGATTTATTTTCCTTTTGAAGGAGGCGTGCTCTTCAGAACATCTTGTGAGCTCATCCTTTCCCCCTGCAGAATATTGACTCCCCTGTAAGGCAGTACAGTAGGAGAAAGCATCACTCATTCATTCAGGCCCATTCATTCAGAGTGTAGTAGGGAGCAGTGGATAAGCCCCAAAGTGATAGCAACAGGCCTCCCCAAACTGTAGCCAAGCCCAGTTACCCTTTGCTCCTTGGGATCACGGCTTTGATTTGCATCCCTTCTACTCCCTTAGGAAAAGTAACATTGAAGGGATGTTGTAAACTTCCAACTTGGGTGTTTGGGGTCATGGTGTGGAGAAGTAAGTACCAGACGTCCAGTTCTGTGCTTCTAATTTTTTCAGTGCTCCAAGAGCACAAGGCTTCTGAGCAGCCTTGCTTTTATCGTTGTGGACACTAAAAGCTCTCTGATCATGTGGCCCCATTCAGGTCCCTGCCCTGAGAGACCTGAACAAACTTGAGCATAGCTTCTGGAAGCCTAGGGCCAGGTCTCTGGGACAGCCCAGTCTCCCCTTGAATTCCTATCTGGAAAAGCTTTGGTTCAGTTCAGTTCAGTGGAAAAGCTTAGAAGCTGCCAAAAGAATTCATTCTTTGTTCCAGCTAACACCATGAAGTTTGGCCTCTGACCTCCCTTTCTGAAATCATTGTTTAACAGAAAAGATGTCAGGACTTCCCTGGCAGTCCATGGTTGACTCTGCCCTTCCATTGCAGTGGGTGCAGTTCAATCCCTGGTTGGGAAACTAAGATCCCACATGCTGCACTTTGTAGCAGGAAAAAAAAAAAAAAGATATATATGTATCTCCTGCATCTGCATCACAGAGGTATCTTTCTCAAGGACCTGAATGCCATTCCTTTGAAATGTAATCACCAGGAAGGATAGAGCCTCTGTCAGTTTCTCTGGATGTATAGAAGCAGAACTTTGATAAATGTCAGTTAGTAGACACCAAGGCCTAATCAGTAACACTGACCAACCCTCTTACTTGCCTTTTGTTATTTTTCACTTCCTTGACTCAGCTTGTGCCCTCCTCCCCACCACTCCCACATTCCCCCTTTAAAACACCCACTTTCATAGGCTAACAAGAAAAGGGGTTTTGTGCTTCAAGGAAAAATAAATTCTGGGAATATGACTGCGGGGAAAAAAAACCACCCACTTTCTGAGCAAATTAGGAATTGAGCTTAGCTCTTTCCCCTACTGCAGTAGTTGTTGAATAGTGTTTTTACTGCTTTAACAATGTCCACTTCAACCCAAGTTCTAAATTGTAAGATGTGAAGACAGAAGACAAAAACAAAGAAGAATCAAGAGAAATATCCTACAGCACTCCTCTATCACACACACATACACATGCACACACACGCACACATATACACACACACCATCTTGCAAAGAAGTCTGGTGGCTTCAGCCCCAGGCCAAACTTGACCTCCCTGACCATCCCCCAATATCACATCAGAAAAGTCTATCCCCCACCCTCACTCCCCATCTATCACAACATGGGGTTCTCACACTTCTGTTCTTCTTTTTTTTTTTAATGACTCTCCCTTAGGCTTCCTTCCTGGGGCAGCTCTCAGGGGAGCCATCAGGAGTGGCCCCCCAGCATTTTGTTAGAAACTGAAGCCTGAGGAAGGGAACATTGTCATTTGTCCTTGCCCCTCTTCTCTCTCAGTTCCCAGCCCGTCAATACCTTTTTGGCTCTTTCTTTCTTAAGAAGATTTTTCTTCCCATCTCTATTAAAAAAAACCCAACCTCAATTCTCTTTCAGCTTCTGACTTGAAAACATTCAGCTCTCCACTCCTAATCCTAACTAGACTATGATGATAGCTTGTATTTATATAGTCCAAGACAGCTTAAAGTGATCTGTGAGATAAACGCCAATTTACTCCCTATTTCTGACTTTTAGGAGAAAAAAAGTAATAAATCATTGGCAACACCTGTGAATTGAGGACTTCATCAAATTTGTAAGTGGAAATTCCTCTCCTAGCCTGCAACAAGTCCCGCCCCATCACTCTTCCAAATGAGATTCTGTAGCTTGCTTTTAAAAATCTGGCTTTTTCCGAGCCTATAAAAATATTTGTATCCCATACAAATGATTATTGCTTCTGTAAATTAAACACAGACACACACAACCTAAAAGTTGAGAGTTTTGTTTTATTTAGCGGGAATATTTAAGACTTCAAGCCCAGGAGACAGCATCTCAAGTAACCTTGAGAAAACTCCTCTGAGGAGATGAGAGGAGGAGCCAGATTATATAGAAGGTTTGCAACAAAGGGCAGGTATTCTGAACATCAAAATATTGCTGTTGATTAAAGGAAAACCAGATATTTCAAGTTAAGAAATTAGTACTTTTCTATGTAGGGGAAGATGCAAGACTCTGGGCTAACTGAAGTCATTCCTTTGATATGCACCTCAGCTATCTGGGACCAGTATCTTGTTTTCACATCCTGAGCTTCCTGGGGGCTCAGGATAGGGAGTGGCTGCAGTCTGATGACTGCTAGATGGCAGGTCTTTCCTTCCTGAGTTCCCTGAGGGCTCACCAGCTCACCATCCATTCAGTTCAGTTGCTCAGTCATGTCCAACTCTCTGTGACCCCGTGGACCGCAGCAGGCCAGGCTTCCCTGTCCATCACCAACTCCCAGAGCCTATTCAAATTAATGTCCATCGAGTTGGTGACACCATTCAGCCATCTCATCCTCTGTCATCCCCTTCTTCTCTCACCTTCAAACTTTCCCAGCATCAGGGTCTCTTCAAATGAGTTGGTTCTTTTCAGCTTCAGCATCAGTCCTTCCAGTGAATAATCAGGACTGATTTCCTTGAGGATAGACTGGTTAGATCTCCTTGCAGTCCAAGGGACTCTCAAGAGTCTTCTCCAACACCACAGCTCAAAAGCATCAATTCTCTGGCACTTGGCTTTCTTTATAGTCCAACTCTCACATCCATACATGACTACTGGAGAAACCATAGCTTTGACTAGATGAACCTTTATTGCCAAAATAATGCCTCTGCTTTTTAATATGCTGTCTAGGTTGGTCATAGCTTTTCTTCCAAGGAGCAAGCATCTTTTAATTTCATGGCTGCAGTCACCATTTGCGGTGATTTTGGAGCCCCCCAAAATAAAGTCTGTCACTTTTTCCATTATTTCCCCACCTATCTGCCATGAAGTAATGGGACTGGATGCCATGATCTTAGTTTTCTGATTGATGGGTTTTAAGCCAGCTTTTTCACTCTCCTCTTTCACTTTCATCATGAGGCTTTTTAGTTCTTTGCTTTCTGCAACTGGGTCCATTGGAGTTTGCTTTTCCCTACTTTTGTATAAGTTGGCAAAGTTCTGCAGTTTTTCAAAAACTGTAAATCATGTCATTAACTATTTAGAATTTACTAAGAATATCTGTAGCCTGATTGTGCACTTTTCGCATAAAGTTAACTCTAAGTCATATTGTTTATTTGAGGTTTATGCATAAAACGTCTATTTGTGTCACCCGTTATCTTTTCCCTCTATTACATGGAAGCAGCCAGCAGTTTCTTGGAAAAGGACATAGAAGAGCATAGCCGAGCTGAAATTATAGGGCTGATTAACAGATGTAAAGAAGTAAGTGTAGAGGAACAGTCCAGACAGACACAGAGGAATTAGGACAGGGAAGGAAGGGAAGCAGTTTGAAGATCAGAGCCTGGAGGAGTCTGAAATAAAGGCAAAGAGACAAGAATCCTACTTAAGAGGCACCGACAGAATGAATGATCTTCCTTGCAAACCCGGTTTCACTTTCAGTGGGAGAAATATGTCCAGTTGTTCCACATTTATACTCTTTTTACCACACCATACAGGGACAAATGGTGTTCATGCTCAGCTGTAGTCAGATGACTACAGGGACGAATTCTGTCTTGAGATAAAGGATCGAAGTCTGCAATATTGAAATTTCTCAACTATACTTCCTTAATTAAGAAATGCACAAGTACTATATCTAATTCTCTCCAGATACAGGGAGATAATTTTTCCCCTCTGTGGGCTATCTAATCCTTTGAGAGTAGATTTATTTTGAATAATTCTTATAAAGCTATTCCTCATATAGGCAAAGTGTATTTTTGTGGTTAAGAGCATGGCATTTGGAGTCAGACTCCCTAGGTTCAAATATCAACTGTGGTTTATGCAGTCATGTGGTTCTATGCCTCAGTTTCCTCTTCTGCAAAATGGAGGTAATAGATAAACTTTCCTCTGTGAGTTTGACATTTTTAGATTCCACATATACATGAGATAGTCCAGTGTTTGTCTTTCTATGTCTGGCTTATTTCACTTAGCATAATGTCCTCCAGTTTTATCCATGTTGTTGCAAATGGCAAGATTTCCTTCTTTTTTATGACTGAATAATATTCTAATATATGTGGTATACATATATATGTATATATATAACATTTTCTTTATCTTTATTCATCTGCAACTGGGTACATTGGAGTTTGCTTTTCCCTACTTTTGTATAAGTTGGCAAAGTCCTGCAGTTCTTCAAGAACTGTAAATCTTGTTCATTAACTATTTAGAATTTACTAAGAACTTCTGATTGTGCACTATTCGCATAAAGTTAACTTTTTTCAGTGGACACTTAGGTTTTTTCCTATATTTTCACTATTGTGAATAATGCTGCAGTGAACATGGGAACACACATATCTCGTTGAGATAGTGATTTCACCTCCTTTGAATGAACATGTGGAAGTAGAATTGCTGGATCGTACGATGTTATTGTTTTAATTTTTTTAGGAACCCCTCCTCCCCTCAGTGCTGTTTGCCACAGTGGCTACTCAGATGGTACTGGCACAAAGACAGAAATATAGATCAATGGATAGAAAGCCCAGAGATAAATCCACACACCTATGGACACCTTATCTTTGACAAAGGAGGCAAGAATATACAATGGAGAAAAGACAATCTCTTTAACAAGTGGTGCTGGGAAAACTGGTCAACCACTTGTAAAAGAATGAAACTAGAACACTTTAATACCATACACAAAAATAAACTCAAAATGGATTAAAGATCTAAAGGCAAGACCAGAAACTATAAAACTCCTAGAGGAGAACATAGGCAAAACACTCTCTGACATAAACCACAGCAGGATCCTCTGTGACCCACCTCCAGAATATTGGATATAAAAGCAAAAATAAACAAATGGGACCTAATTAAACTTAAAAGATTCTGCACAACAAAGGACACTATAAGCAAGGTGAAAAGACAGCCTTCACAATGGGAGAAAATAATAGCAAATGAACAACTGACAAACAACTAATCTCAAAAATATACAACCAACTCCTGCAGCTCAATTCCAGAAAAACAAATGGCCCAATCAAAAAATGGGCCAAAGAACTAAACAGACATTTCTCCAAAGAAGACATACAGATGGCTACCAAACACATGAAAAGATGCTCAACATCACTCATTATCAGAGAAATGCAAATTAAAACCACAATGAGGTACCATTTCACACCAGTCAGAATGGCTGAGATCCAAAAGTCTACAAGCAATAAATGCTGGAGAGGGTGTGGAGAAAAGGGAACCCTCTTACACTGTTGGTGGGAATGCAAACTAGTACAGCCACTATGGAGAACAGTGTGGAGATTCCTTAAAAAATTGCAAATAGAACTGCCTTATGATCCAGCAATCCCACTGCTCGGCATATACACTGAGGAAACCAGAATTGAAAGAGACACGTGTACCCCAATGTTCATCGCAACACTGTTTATAATAGCCAGGACATGGAAGCAACCTAGATGTCCATCAGCAGATGAATGGCTAAGAAAGCAGTGGTACATATACACAATGGAATATTACTCAGCCATTAAAAAGAATACATTTGAATCTGTTCTAATGAGGTGGATGAAACTGGAGCTGATTATACAGAGTGAAGTAAGCCAGAAAGAAAAACACCAATACATTATACTAACCCATATATATGGAATTCAGAAAAATGGTAACGATAACCCTGTATGCGAGACAGAAAAAGAGACACAGGTGTATAGAACAGACTTTTGGACTCTGTGGGAGAGGGTGACGGTGGGGTGATTTGGGAGAATGGCACTGAAACATATAATATCATATATGAAATGAATCGCCAGTCCAGGTTCGATGCATGATACTGGATGCTTGGGGCTGGTGCACTGAGACGACCCAGAGGGATGGTACGGGGAGGGAGGAGGGAGGGGAGTTCAGGATGGGGAACCCGTGTATACCTGTGGTGGATTCATGGTGATGTACGGCAAAACCAATACAATATTGTAAAGTAATTAACCTCCAATTAAAATAAATAAATCTATATTAAAAAAAATACCTACTAACAGTGCACAAGGGCTCCCCTTTCTCCACATCCTCTCCAACATTTGTCATCTATTGTCTTCTTAATGACACCCATTCTAACAGGTGTGAGGTAATATATCATAGTTTCAATTTGTGTTTCTCTCATGATTTGGTAACTATAATTAATAAGACTGTATTATGTACTTGAAACCTGCTAAGAGACTAGACCTTGTGTTCTCACCATATGAAAAAAAAGTAACTATGTGAAGTGTTGAATGTGTTAATTAGCTTAATCATGGTAATTATTTCACAATGTATATGTATATCAAAGCATCACATTTTACCTCTTCAATATATACAATTTTTAATTGTCAATTGTACCTCAATAAGCTGGGGAAAAAAGAACAACCGCTTCATTCAGTTGTTGGGAGGATTAAATGTAATGCAGCTAGCTCAGTACATAGAGAATGCTTAATATTCAAAATGAATTTTAAAATATGCACATTTGCTTGTAAATACAAAAGTTCTCTCTAAAGAATACAATAAATTGATGATGTTGGTTGCATGAGGGAGAGAAGCTAGGTGCTAGGGCAAGGATGCAGAAGGGAGATATTTCACACTGTACAGTCTTTTATATCTTTTGAATTTTAAACCATGTAAATGCATTGCATATGCAGGGAAGCATTAAATAAATAAATAAAGTAAAAATAAAAGACATTCTGCTTCACTTCCATCTTTCTATTTACAGCTTTAGAAGGCTTATACTTAGAGGTTTCTTAAGGCATTTTGTTAAACCTGGTGAAGTTGGGGATAAATCCATCAACAGACATTTATTCGGAGCCTGGTACATTGCAGGCATATTGTGAAGAAGGCATAGTTCCCTCTCTCAAAGATCATACTGTCCACTTATAAAGATAACACAATTATATCAAGCAAAAGGGTCAATACAAGCAAGAGTTTAATTCAGAACTAAACTCTAAGGAACATACCCACATTTTCCCATGTTCAGGAATCACAGAGGACTCATGTATGTAGAGCATGTTTGAGGAAGGGACTGGAGTTTAAGCAGGGGAATAATGAATAATGAGTAGATGTTGTTCTTGTTGGTGGAAGCAAAGTGCTTTCTAATAAGAAATAGAGTGTAATGTGACAGAAAGCCACTAAGTTACCAAGTAAAGCTTCCCTCGCCAAGCCAGTTTTCCTGATTAAAAATGATAATAATAGGATTTCCCTGGTGATACAGTGGTTAAGACACCACACTTCCACCTCAGGGTCCATGGATTCAATCCCTGGTCCCACCTGTCAAGCCGCTCAGCCAAAAAGTAAAACAAACAAACAAAAACAAAAACAAGGAAAGGACAAAAAAGCAGACTAAATTGGCAGGCACATTTCACTCATCACCTTTATTCTCTTTTTCTTTCCAGGATCCACAGAGATGCCTAGAAGTGGGGCCACCATATTGCCACTCTTAGGACCAGAGACACAGGCTTTGTGGTGCAGGCAGAAGCTTGAAGGAGCCTTATTTCTTCATTTCTGCAAGCAGGTGCGCCCTCTGGATTTCTTCCTTTCCAGCATCTTGTATGAGAAAAGTAAGATCTTATTTCATTATACCATTATCACCTGGTTCCTGTTACTTATAGTGAAACACAATCCAAACTAACAGGGCTATATAATTTCAATACACACTGCATCAAAAAACTTTACCTTTCCAAGTTCTTTACCAAGGTTTGCCAGATAAAATACAGGACACTCAGTTATATTTGAAGTTCAGATAAATGATGAATAACTTTGGTAGTATTTAAGTATGTCTCATGTGATATTTTCTGTATAATTATACTGAAAAATTGTGTGTTATTTGAAATTCAAACATAACTGGGCACCCTGTATTTTGCTTTATAAAAAATGGCAACACTATTCACGTGTCACACAAAACCTATTCATGGCCAGACCATTCCTACTTGCAAGAAAGTCTTGGACACGCTGCCCACTCCAGCTGTGAAACAAATGGAAGTTTTTTAGTAAGTTAAAGGAAGGCGTGTTAGGTAATTAGTAGTGCCTCTCAACAGAGAGAAGTGGGATTTGGTTCTTGGGCCTCAGAGGGGAAAATGCAATAAGAGGAAAATCAGGTACATTCCCCTCTGAAGGCATTTTCCTCCCCTTTATTTTAGAATCCTTTGTTTATATTTTCCTTGTAAAAGAACATTCGTAGTTCTATCATTTAACATATTCAATCAATCATATCAGTCTATTTCCTACAATTTCCCCCAATCATAGTGTCATTTGTTTTATGTAGTTGTAACCGTAAGGTAGATAAATTTTGAGCCCTACTTTTTTCTTTAAAAACATTTCAAAAGACATTTACCATTTTACTGCATGCTCTTTCTAAACATAATTTTCATTGTTACTGAATATTCCACTGAAATGATTTTCTATAATTTACTTAACCTTTTACCCTGTTTGATCTATTTTCTTCTTTTAAATATTTTGGCTTTCTTTTTAATATTAAAATAATGATAGATAAACATCTTTGTTGCAGTTGTTTTATTTTTTATGGGTTAGAATTTTGAATTATGTATAAAGAGCCATGTATTAAATTTGGAATTACTCTGTCAAGTAATAGGATTATTTTTAGTCTTGATATATATTTTTGGTTTTAATAGTCCCTGTTTCCAAGGTTAGCCTTTAGCAAAATTATGAAATTGGGTGACTTTAGATTGTCTTTGTTTCTGTAACCTTCCATTCTGCAGATCATTTATTTTTGGTGTATCTCACATTCCTTCCCATTTTCAAGTATCCGGTGCTTTTCTGCTCGTTTCTCCCATTTATAGCCTGCTTTCAAAATGGATCTAATTTTAATCATTTATGTCACTTTAAAATTAAGTCAATATTTCTTGGCTCCCAGAGAATATTTGGAGAGGTAATGTACCTTAGTTACAGACTTAGTTTAAATATCAGGTTTGTCACTTACTTGCAATGTGTGACTTGAAGGAGTACTTCACATTTCTGAGCGTGGTTTTCTCATCAATAAAATGAAGATGTTAACATCTTTAAGTCAGGGTTGTTGTGAGGATAAAACAAGATAATTATGTAAAGATTTCAGCATGCTGCTAAGCCAATAGTCAGTATTTAATAGATTCTAGATATTATTAATCATAATTATCATCTTCATTTTAACACCATTTATACTCATGAAATGAAAACATTATTTACCCATAAGGAAACTACCCCAGCTTGAATATCATACAATATCTTACTCCTAGTATTTATTCAAAATATCTTTGATGACTTTTCTTCCCCTACCATCCATTAGAGAATCCTCTATAGTGTCCTTGAGATGATGTAATGTGAATATTTATTGACTACCATGCAAATGATGGCCACCATGCCAAGGCTAAAGTCCTAAAAACATTTTTCTCACAAAAGTTTCAACATAACCTTAAACATTTAATATTTACATAGAAGACAATTTTTTTAAAGAAACAAAATACAGTAAAATGTGTGTTCACTTTTAGACGTAATGTGAATTGAAAAAAGAAATGGAGACATGGCCAGGTCGGTCCTGAATCATTAAGACATATCTTTGATGTAAATGTCAAAAAAATGTATTAGGATGCATGCTTCCATGAATTAACCAATTTAAGCAGTAAATAGATTTTTAACAGTGGAGAATTAGAGCAAAAAAATGCTAGCAATTTCCTTGGGATAGTAAAAATTATTAATCATGACTATTAGAACCATCAACTTGTTCCATTCTTTTGTTAATTGAAAAAATGGAGGCTCTAGCTTTATTCACATGGTTCTTTGAAACAAACAAACAGTACAAAACATTAGCCTGCAGAAATTAAGTCACTTTCAGCAAAAATTGATAATTCCCTCAACAACCTAACAGAGCTAAAGCATGTCTCTAACCCAAGCCATCCCCTTTTGAAAAGGCAGTAAGGCAAGAGGGAAAAAAAGAAAAACAAAGCAAATGCTACTGGCTTGTATATTTTGAGGGCCAGGGGAAAAGAAGATGAATAAAGGCTGAAGAAGAGAGCAAAGCTTGACAAAAATGAAAGCACTTTTTATGGTTGTGTCAGTATTTTCTACTACAGATACCCAATGTGTGGAGGTTTATAACTTTGTTCTAATAATTCATCTGCAAGTGGCAAAGAGGGTGGCAATGTGGGAATAAAAAATTGTGTGCATGTTTTTATAGAAAGATTTATAACTACTGAATTGAAAATCACTTAGTTATTCCAGTGACAAAAGTCAGAACCAAATAAAATTCATACTTGTGTTCAAAACCCCTGAATAGCTAGCTGTTGTGTGAATCCTTACAAAGAGAACAAAATTATGCATGGCATAAGAGACACTAATATTTGGTATTTTCTTTTGCTATCGCCTTTGTTTTATAATGTCACCTATTGAACAGATTCAATAAGGGACATTTTTTAAAATTTCCCCCTTGATTACAATTTCCAATAGTTAAGAGCTTAGAGACATTGAAAGTCTGCAACTGACTGCCACCCATTAGCACTGACCTTTACTAACCTTGAACTTGACGTCTGTCTACTCTTTCTCAAGCCACTCCTTAGATGTAGGCATTCCTCTGACACTAGTCTTAGCCATTCATACACATTAATTTTGTTTTTGTCTCTGTGGAAATTGCAGCTACTTTATGACATCATCTACCATGGTAAATGTTACCAACTTTCTGAAACCTTCTTGGAATTTTCCCCAGCAGCATGAATCTGTGTTCTCATAGCAATCTGAATATCCCAATTAGAAGCCATCATACTGTTAGAGTTCCAGTACATTTTGACAGTGTCCTCTTGCAAACATCTGTGACTCTGCCTGAGCTTAACTCAGCCCTTATATAGAAGGGGCTGGCAGGGAGTGCTGGGTTTTGAGAAATCCTCAGCCAATATGGGATGGGAGTTGGAAGACACTCCAGCTTCCTCAAGGGGCTAAATCTTCAGACACATTTAGTGCTGTCTCCCAGAGATCCCACTCAGAGTGGAAGCACAGGGTTACCTGCTTGTTCATACACCTTTTATTGGCTTTCTTCGTTCTCAGTCTCATTTCTTATTCTGCTGATGCTTCCTGGGAATCGTCTCCCAAATAAATAACTTTCTTTTCAATCTTTGTCTCAGCATCTGCTTCTTAGAAATCCCAAATTAAGATAGTATCAAAAGTGATTCTAGGAAGCAGAGCCTCAGAAAGAAAGGCTGGACTGAGACCATTTGCCACATGAGTGCTAACAAAGATCCACTGATGGTGGTGAGAGGAGGATTGCTGATGGGTCCTGGCCTGTTGTACCATCATGATTACAAAGGCTTTCAGGTGTGGCTAAACTGGGACGGACTATAGCTGCCTTAGCTCCAGTGCCCCAGAGATACGGTGGGAGTGAAAGGCGATAATAAGGATTGGATTCAGCTGGCTGTTGTTAACTGTGATTGGAGCCCTGAAGAAGGAAAATTGCGAGCTGAGGTCAACCAGCTCTCCAAATGTAGTGTGAAAGTCAGAATGCTCCTCGGCTGACACTCCAGCTTCCTCAAGGGGCTAAATCTTCAGACACATTTAGTGCTGTCTCCCAGAGATCCCACTCAGAGTGGAAGCACAGGGTTACCTGCTTGTTCATACACCTTTTATTGGCTTTCTTCGTTCTCAGTCTCATTTCTTATTCTGCTGATGCTTCCTGGGAATCGTCTCCCAAATAAATAACTTTCTTTTCAATCTTTGTCTCAGCATCTGCTTCTTAGAAATCCCAAATTAAGATAGTATCAAAAGTGATTCTAGGAAGCAGAGCCTCAGAAAGAAAGGCTGGACTGAGACCATTTGCCACATGAGTGCTAACAAAGATCCACTGATGGTGGTGAGAGGAGGATTGCTGATGGGTCCTGGCCTGTTGTACCATCATGATTACAAAGGCTTTCAGGTGTGGCTAAACTGGGACGGACTATAGCTGCCTTAGCTCCAGTGCCCCAGAGATACGGTGGGAGTGAAAGGCGATAATAAGGATTGGATTCAGCTGGCTGTTGTTAACTGTGATTGGAGCCCTGAAGAAGGAAAATTGCGAGCTGAGGTCAACCAGCTCTCCAAATGTAGTGTGAAAGTCAGAATGCTCCTCGGCGGCCATTAAAGAGGTTCTCATCTCCCAGAGCCAGAGGGCAGAAGGTGCTGAGAATCGCTACCAAGATCTGGTTTTAAAAGAGAGGTGGTTACAAAGAAGGCAGAATAAGCAGCTCCGGCAAATCCTAGGCTAAAGGTAAGCCCTGATAGGGAAAGAGGAATGCTCAGAAGTGGGATGGGGACTTTTAAAAAAATATATTTATTTGTTTATAGCAGTGCTAGGCTGTTGTTGCTGTGCATGGGTTTTCTCTAGTTGTGGTGAGTGGGGGCTACTCTCTAGTTCCTGGGCTTCTCACTGTAGTGGCTTCTCTTGTTGCAGAGAATGGGCTCTGTGGATTGTGGGCTTCAGTAGTTGTCCTGGGGCATGTGGGATCTTCCTGGACCAGGTATGGAACCAGTGTTCCTGCATTGCAAGGGAGATTCTTATCCACTGTACCACAAAGGGAAGCTGGGCTGGAGGCTTTTGAAAACAGGCCCTTGAAAAGCCTTGAAGCAATAGATCTGCTTTCGTTTACCCTCATTGCTTCTACCAATAACCGGTCAAGTCTCAGCATGGCCTGCATTGGGGAGTTCCGTTCCAGCTCTACCGGGCAGTTATATACCAGTAGGAAATGGGAAAATATATCTGAGAGACATGTTGTGGGTGCTGGACTGGGATGAGGGTCACTGAACTTAAAGCTGGTTAGAGATCTTATTGAGGCACTCTTCTGAATCAGAATTTAAAGTCCTGGCAAGGACGGGTGTGCGTGCTAAGTCAGTCGTGTCCAACTCTTTGTGACCCCATGGACTGTGGCCCACCAGGCTCTTCTGTCCATGGGATTTACCAGGCAAGAATACTGCTATTTCCTCTTCCAGGGGATCTTCCCAACCCAGGGATCGAACCCGTGTCTTCTGCTTGTGCCTGGAAGCCCCCTGGTGAGGTGGCTGGGACTACCTTGGCAGAGTAGAGTATCATCAAAAAACTTAGAGAAGTGAGCTTTGGTGTTTTTTTTTTAATTGAAGTATGGTTGTTTTACAGTGTTGTGTTAATTTCTGCTGTACAGAAAAGTGATTCAGTTATACGTATATATACATTCTCTTTTTTTAATATGCTTTTCCATTATGGTTTACCATAAGATATTGACTATAGTTTTCTGTGCTATACCGTAGGACCTTGTTTATCCATTCCACATATAAAAACTTATATCTGCTAACCCCAGTCTCCCATTTCATACCTTCCCCAACCCACTCCTTGGCAACCACCAGTCTGTTCTCTATGTCCATGAGTCTGTGTTTTGTAGATAGGTTCATTAGTATGCTGGCCTGAGAATCCCATCCATGGACTATACAGTCCATGGGGTCACAAAGAGTTGGACATGACTGAATGACTTTCACTTTACTTCATTTGTGTCATATTTTAGATAATATAAGTTATATCATATGGCATTTGTCTTTCTCTTTCTGACTTACTTTAAGTATTGAGCATTGTTAAATGGATTTTGGAAAGCCAGAGAATTCTTTTAGTGCATGACATTTCTAGGAAGGTAGCTGTAAGTTACATAAACAAATAGTCCAAACCTCCATGCCACCCACCTCTGTGCTGACATTTATCCCTGAGCTTTCACCTATGACTATAGAATCTTCCCAGTGATGAACTGATGAAAGAGTTAAAATTCTGTTCTGGTACATGTGTGGCTCAATGTGTTAGTGAAAGCAGAAATGAATACATCAAGCCCTACTGAGGGGTGGCCTTAAATGACAGAGGTGATGGTGACAATACCTGAGTTTTGGGTGGTACACCTGCTCATCAACTTGTGTGATGGGCTATTAGGCCTCAGCTAAGACTATTTGGAATCCTTGGCAGTGGTAAATGACTTGGCTTGTTGGCTGATGCTCTTTGAAGGGGCATGATGGGAAAAACAAAGATCAGAAATCAGATGAGAAGGCATGTGGCTGTATCTCTGGGAGTGGTCAGGTGTAAAGTCTGTGAATCATTGTTTTGAATGTCAATGTCTATTGAATATCATTCAGCACAGAAAAAACACTGCATTAGAAAGGGAACAGGATGATTGTCCAGTGGACATCAGCAACCTCTATCCTTAGCACCCCAGTGGATTCCTTATGGCATGATGATTCTCCGAATGACGTAGCCATGTGGGCAGGATGAAGGCTGGACATGGGTACAGCAGCACAGGCCTCTCGCACCCAAGCTGGTCTATCTACTGCCACGTCTGCACATCCAGCCTGTCAGCAGCAGAGAACAATGGTGAACCCTCAGTGGAGGACCGTCTTTAAAGGAGAATAACCGCTGATGACAAATAGATTACATTGAATCCTTGTATTAGTTCTTATGGCTGTTGTAACAAATAACCCCAAACTTGGTGGCTTAGGAAAATAGAAATTTATTCCCTCAGTTCTGAAGGCCAAAAATCAGAAATCATCTAGCCAAATTCAATGTATTGGCAGGGCACTGCTCCTTCCCAAGGCTTTAGAGGGAAATCCTTTCCTGTCTCTCTCAGCTTTTGGTGGCTGCTAGCATTCCTTGGTGGGTGGCCACATCACTCCAGTCTGCTACTTTGGTCCCACTGCCGCCTTCTCTGTGTGGCAGAGACCCTTTGTCCCCTCTCTTACCACACATGATTGAAAGAGTTTAGGACCAACTGGAATAATTCAGGATAATAGCCTCGTGGCAAGATCTTTCATTTAATCACATCCACAAAGACTTTTCCGCATACAAGTAACACAGTTTCCAGGGATCAGTACCTGATCTCTTTATTCAGACCACTGTATACTCTACACTTAAGATGAAGCAGGTATCTGTTCTTACTGAGGTTGACATGTGTTTCTGGTATGGCTTTGGCTTCCCTGCCTGTGATAGTAATGCTGACACTAGTACCTGAAAGTTCACAATGTCTTATTTACTATTATATTGATAGAATGCCATGGAACATAGCCTTATACACAGGGATTCACCTTCTGAAAGGTGAAATTGGGAGCTGTATGCATGAGTCCCTGGGATGATTCCCTGGTCCTCCCATATGCCTTATTGCCTGGTCTATTTTCATGTCTAAATGGCTGAAGGGGAGTTTAGAGATGAGAGTTTATAAGTTTGGGACACTGTTCAAGATTCAAGAAGTGTGTGAACCAACAGCCATTATGTAGGCTACTGTATTCTTCATAGAATATACAGATTTGGGAACAAAAAAGTGGAATTAGGAATTAACTTTCTCATTATTAGTCTCAAGGGCCCACTTGGGGAATTTATACTTACCATTCATCCATATTTAGGTTAAGTTGAACTAGAAATTGTAGCTCCAGAGGGTGGTGGTGGAATCTACCAGGGGACAAAGTGAAGTGCCACTAAAGCTAAGTTAAAGGTACTGAGAGTGACTATTTTGAGTTCCTCACATCAGTAGGTCATCAAGCAAAGAGAGGATTTACTATATGGTCCTCACTGATTGACCCTGATGAGTATGAGCCGATAGGATTGTTGCTACATAATATTCATATGTGTGTGTGCTCAGTTGAGTCCGATTCTTTGCGATCCCATGGCCCCTAGCCTGGCAGGCTCCACTGTCCATGGGATTTTCCAGGCAAGAATACTGGAGTGGGTTTCCATTCCCTTACATAATATTGGGTTGGTCAGAAAGTTTGTTTGGATTTTTCTAACCCAAGCAGAGGGAAGTATTTGTTTCTGGAACTCAGGAGACTCACTGGCGTGGCCCTTGGTGCTTCTCTGCCTGCTGATAACCTTGAACACGCAATTGCCTCAATCATGGCCTGAAAAGGACAAGGTAACCAGGACCCCAGTTTCCACAGGGCAAGAAACCTAGACCAGCGCAAGCACTGGCCAGAGTGATGAGAATCAGGAATGGCTGTTAGATGTAGGAAATGAAAAATCTTGCTTCTGGCTTCAAGATCACCCATAGTGGTAGGATACTTGTGTTTAAAAAAACTTTGTTCTGAATTTTTTTTTAAAGAAATGATGACTGGCTGAAGAAGCAGTGCCAAGACAGAATAAACTTAATGTGGACACGAGTGGAACTGAATGGTGCAAGGGGTGGATGACAGCAGATACTCTCAAGCGCCCCGTTCACATCCCCTTGGCAAAAAGTGTTTGAATGTTATGTTCCACATCATAGGTATAAGGAACATGATTCCAGGGTACAATACACAAATGACTATCAAAGTGCTTGGTAATATAATAGGTACTCAGCAAATGTTTGCTGAATTAATAAATGAATACATGGGTGTATGAGTATACAGATGACTTCTGTGGTAAGCAAAATTATAAAATGCCTCCTCTTATCTTTGTTTTATTTGTTTTTTGGCCATACCTCATGACATATGGGATCTTAGTTCCCTGACCATGGATAGAATCCATGTCCCCTTAGTGGAAGTATGAAGTCTTACCCACTGGACCACCAGTGAAGTCCCTCCTCTTAATATCTGTTATCTCCTCATATTACTCCTGTGATGCTGTTAGGTTACATGGCAATCAAATGAAATTTTACGGACATGATTAGGTTATTAATAGGATGACTTTAATATAGAGAGATTATCTTGGTAGACCTAATCTTATCCCAATGGCCCCTTAAAGGCAGAGTTTTCTCTGGCTGAGAGCAGTGCAGGTATCAGAAAGATTAGGAATGTGAGAGGGATTCTTGTGAGGGAGTTTCTCTTGAGATGGACGTGGCCACAGGCCAAGGATCTAAGAGAGGTCTCTGGTTGCTGAGAACAATGCCTGGCCAACAGCCAGCAAGAAAACAGGGATTTCAGTCATATAACCTCAAGGAATTGTATTCTGCCCACAACAGGAATGATGCTCAAAGTGGATTCTTCCCTAGAGTCTCTAGAAAAGAGCCCAACATTGACTTAGGCCTTCTGAGTCCCCTTGCAGAAAAATCCACCTGGACTTCTGATGATCAGAACTGTGAGGTAAAAGTATGTGTCATTTAAAGCCACTAAATTTGCAATAAGTTGTTACGCAGCAATAGAAAATTAATATGACTTCTAAACCTAGAAACCTCATCAAGATCTAGGCTGAAGCTTCTGTCTTGAATGGGCCACTGAGTGCCAGAATGCTTGAGGATATTTCCTTGTCACCTAAAATCAATTATGCATAAATCAGAATCTGTCATGGTCTATGATCTACTAACTCATCTTCTGGGAATTCCTAAGTGACCCCAAAATCTTTTCTGTAAATGTGACTCCAAACCTCCGAGCTTTCATCCAAGCCAAGATAGCTTTTGTCATTTACTGTAGTATTGTCAAACTCCAGTCTGTCACCTTCAACATTTTTGCTTCATAGTAAAATTAGCTACAGTGCTCTTAATATTTTTCTGTACATCCGCTCATTCTTTTACTTAAATGCATGCATAATAAAAGCATATAACTACCATAAATGGCAAACAGTATCATTGACCATAAATAGAGGGTAACTGTAAAAATAAATACAATGAAAATAAACTTTTGAATTTCAGCTAGATACTGCTGGCTGCTGAAGGCTCTGAACATAAGGCCTGCTCACTCTTTGTTTAAAAAAGGAGATTAGCAAATGTTAGAGAGGTGTTAAGTCAAAATAGCTCAAATAGCTCAGATTGAGAATTTCTCTTGACATAATTAGAGGGATTGAAAGAGATTTAAAATGGAAATAGCATTTTTCCTATGTGATAGTTACATTCTTTCATGCCTTTTCCACTGCAATTTAAATTATTTAAATATCACCCCAAATCATCTTGGATACCTTGTGGTGAGAGTCCAACACTTTGCAAAATATTCTGAGTGACTAAAAATTAGCTTTCCATCTAAGAGAACTGTGTAAACTTGGACACTGTTACTGTTAAGTCACTTCAGTCATGTCTGACTCTGTGCAACCCCATAGACAGCAGCCCACCAGGCTCCCCCGTTCATGGGATTCTCCAGGCAAGAATACTGGAGTGGGTTGCCATTTCCTTCTCCAATGCATGAAAGTGAAAAGTGAAAGTGAAGTTGCTCAGTCATGTCCGACTCTTAGCGACCCCATGGACTGTAGCCTACCAGGCTCCTCCATCCATGGGATTTTCCAGGCAAGAGTACTGGAGTGGGGTGCCATTGCCTTCTCCTAAACTTGGACATGTACTGAGTAAATGTTCAAGATGTATCATTATTGTTATTATCACCAGTATCATCACATTACTATCATCGTCTCCACCCTCCTCCACATTCTTTATCGCAAATCAGTTTTACTCTTTATAAAACATATCAGTGGTTTCTCTTACAGTTATTACTCCTCCCCATTCACTTTCTAAATCTTTATTTTGGAAAAAAAATTATTGTCTCCTAATCAATACTGATGTGTAAAAATCCTTTGCATTACCACTAGCTTTCCTTCTAAAATTAATATTTGATCACTTCTGAGTAACATAAGACCAGAATGTAATACTGGGGTTATCAGAGCCATTGAGTAAGGCAGGCTCTTCTGCCTCACCCCCAGTCACTCCCAAGCACATCAGCTTGTTTTACTCTCCTTTAGGGCATTTATCCTCATTTGTAAATTTTCTTTATTTTGGTGGTTTTGTTTAAGGTCAATCTCACTCGACCAAAACATAAACTCAGGGAGTATGAGGACCTGGTTTTTCTTTGTGTCTCAGTGCAGCATCAGAAGAGCACCTGCCACATAATGGTGACCTTGGTTAACCTTCGCCTCCCTAACCTTGGTTTCATAGCCTGCAAAATGGAGATAACAGTGCCCAGCTAACAGTAGTTGTGAGGACTAAATGAGATTACTTATGTAAAGATTCTAGTGCATCAGCAGAAGCTCTTAGTATATCTTCGTATTGTTGTTGGAATAAGGTCCATCTTAGACTAGTATTCAAAGACTTATAGACTTATGTCATCAATTTCTATTTCTCAACCCATTTTTCACATTAACCTGATACTCCAGCTCTTGTTGTAATATTTATTTGTTGACTGTTTGACTTAGGCTAGGTTTGGGGTATACAAAACAAAAAGACCTGGTTCCTGCCCTCATAGAGATATAAGATAAAGACTCATAAAGGAGACAAAAATTGTGACCATAACCATAATGAAATAATGCACAACATGTAGTGCAGATATTAGAGAAACAGTGTCCTGGGCTACCTGGCTAGGAATGAACTAGGGGTGGAGGATGCAGGAGGAGAGGAACGAAATGCCATCATTGCATAACCAGGGCTTTTGCAGCCCTCTGGGATGCCTGGGCTTCCCGGGTGGCACTAGTGGTAAAGAACCTGCCTGCCAATACAGGTAGATGTAAGAGACCCGGGTTGGATCCTTGGGTGGAGAAGATCCCCTCCCCAGTATTCTTGCCTGGAGAATCCCATGGACAGAGGAGCCTGGTGGGCTGCAGTCCATGAGGTCGCACAGAGGCAGACACGACTGAAGAGAGTTAGCAGCAGCAGCAGCGGCAGGGATGCCTTTGCGTCCTACTTAAATATCCTTTTTATGTGAAATTGCCCCCAAATTTCCTTAATAGCATTTACCCTGATTTTTCTTTACTCCTTCACTCCTAGCTCATACTTTGTTGATATACTCCTCCCAGACTCCAGGCTCTCCTATTTAATTTTTACTTTTTTCTGTTCATTTCACAAGATAGCGAGTTTCCAAAGCATGGTAAACGTTTTTTGTTTGTTCTTCTCTACAGACCTTGTGGTTATTTTGGAAGTTACTTTGCTAAAACTAGAGCTTCTGTCATTTCTTTGGGTCTAAAGGTCCCAAATCTATTCCTTCAGTTTACTGCAAACTATTAGTATCTCTGCCTAAGAGCATTATGTTCTTATAAAATATTAATTTTATGAAAGTAGCCATATATAAGTCCTTTTATCATGTGTTAGAAAAAGGATTTAAAGCCCAGAACAAGTCACTAGGCACAATCCGGTGCAAACTCTAAACTGGTGCTTGAGTTTAAATGAGACTGAATATGGGAATAAGAATAAATGTGGGAAAAAGTAGAAGTGAGTGAAAAATGGTTGTGGCAAAATTACCAGCTGTTATTTATAGTCTGTGCCAAGTATAAATATGTCCTTGCAAAACTTGAAGAGATGAGTCGTCAGTTATTTCAAGACAAATTTCTGACTTGCTTTATATTATTTAAGAGTATTTTATGGAGACAGTATTAAAAATTCTGTATATAGAGGGACAGATAGATGGAAGGACATTATGATGTGACCAGTGGGCCTCACCTAAAGATTAGAAACTTGTGGTCATCAAATCTTTTTGGTTTTTCATACATATCTACTTTTTCTGAAATAATATGAAAAGAAATACATTCGAGTTTACAGTAATCATAGCACTTCACAACTTAACACCAATTTACCAGGCTCATGACAGAGAGCCTTTGGTCTGTAGCTTCTCCAAGGTAAGATCAAAGCGAGAAGTTTCCTGCACTAAATACACAGATCTCAGCCACTCTGCGTATTTTGTTTTGTGGTTGCTATTTCTTTTGTCCCTAACGGTGATTCACATATTTATTTAATGTGGGATCACAGTGGGCATGAACTCCCAAGAAAACCAATCATGACCTTCTTCTGCTTCCTTTACTCACTCAAGACTGTCTTATGTGTAAGGCTCTGTGCTAGGGGCTGGGATAAAGAAGAAGGAAGACAGCAAAATCCTCCCTTCAAGAAAGTTATAGAAAAGTAGAGAAGCTAAGATAGAGAATATAGAAAATGGAAAGACAGAGAAGTCAATCCTTGACAATATGATGTGATATTCAAGTAGTACATATTCTCAGTGTCGTTCAGTCACTAAGTCATGTCCAACTCTTTGTGACATCATGGACTGCAGCACCCCGGGCTTCCCTGTCCTTCACTATCTCCCAGAGTTTGCTCAAACTCATGTGCATTGTGTCGATGATGCCATCCAACCATCTCATCCACTGTTACATAGCTAATCACTGTTTCTTGTGGTCAGAGTGGTGTCTTCTAAATCCTTATCTCTATTCACAGCTTTCATCATACAGGATCCAACCTGATTGTTTCGTGTAGATCTTTTTAAGAAAAATGGACATTTGTGATCATCCAAATCACTCATTTTTATAGAAACAAAGTTCCCCAAAAGTTTAAACAGCTAGCTAATGGTCTAGTACCTTAGAATCCAGGTCTCCTGATTTACAACCCCAAATGCTACTTTAGCCACATTCATCCACATCTTCACTCTCTGAAGGGATGTAGCACAGAACTGTTAATAGATTAACTGATAATGATATTTATAATGCTTGAAAAAGTTGATCAGACTCATGAAGTTTCATATCTATTACTGTATAGCACCCACAAGCTAATTTTAAAAAAAAGGATTTATTGAACCCACTTTAAATCTTATTTAAAAGTATATAGATAACTGAAGCTCACTTGAGGCAATAAATATCAGATTTTAGTAAAAACAAATCTTTTTGTTGTTGTATTTCTTAATTTAATTTTTGTTTTATATTGGAGTATAGTTCATTTACAATGTTATATTAGTTTCAGGTATATAGCGAAGTGATCAGTTAAACATATACATATATCCATTCCTTTTCAGATTCTTTTCCCATATAGGTTTGTATGGAATATCGAGAATTCCCTGTGCTATGTCCTTGTTGATTATCTTTTATATATAGTAGCATGTATATTGTTAATCTCTAACTCCTAATTTAGTTCTCCCTTCAATCTTTTCCCTTTGGTAACTGTAAGTTTGTTGTCTGTCTGTGAGTTTATTTCTATTTTGGAAATAAATACATTTTTTTAGATTTCACATTTAAGTGATGTCCTATGATATTTTTCTCTCTCTCTGTCTTATTTAACTTAGTATCATAATCTCTAAGTCCATCCATGTTGCTGCAAATGGCATTATGTCATTCCTTTTTATGGTAATATTCCATTGTGTATATGTACCTCATCTTCTTTATCCATTCCTCTGTCAGTAGATGTTTAGGTTGCTTCCATGGCCTGGCTATTGTAAAGAGTGCTGCAATGAACGTTGGGGTGCATGTCTCTTTTCAAATTGGTTTTCTCCAGATACATGCCCAGTAGTAGAATTGCTGGATCATATGGTAGCTCTATTTTTAGTGTTTTAAGGAACTTCCATAATGTACCAATTTACATTCCCATCAGCAGTATAGGAATGTTCCTTTTTCTCCACACTCTCTCCATCATTTATTATTTGTAGACTTTTTGATGATGACCATTCTGACCAAAGTGGGGTGAAACCTCATGTAGTTTTTTTTTTTAATGACAGGATAATTCTTTTACAATATTGTGATGGATTTTGCCATACATCAACATGAACTGGCATTATGTCCCCTCCCTCTTAAACCCCACTCCCAGCTCCCTCCCCGTCCCATCTAGCTTGTCACAGAGCACTGGGTTTGGGTACATTGAACACCCATTGGCTATCTGTTTTACATGTCATGATGTATATGTTTCAATGCTATTCTCTCATATCATCCCACACTCTCCTTCCCCAACTGTGTCCAAAATGTCTGTGTCTCCTTTGCTGCAGTAGGATTGCCAGTACTATCTTTCTAGTTCCATATATATGCGTTAATATATGATATTTTTCTTTCTCTTTCTGACTTACTTCACTTTGTATCATAGGCTTTAGGTTCGTCCACCTCATTAGAACTGACTCAAATTTGTTCCTTTTTATGGCTGAGTAATATTCCATTGTGTATATGTACCACAACTTCCATATCCATTCATCTGTTCATGGACAACTAGGTTGCTTCTGTGTCCTAGCTATTGTAAATAGTACTGCAAGGAACATTGGGGTACATGTGTCTTTTTCAATTCTGCTTTCCTCAGGATATATACCCAGTAGTGGGATTGCTGGGTCATATGGTAGTTTTATTCCTAGTTTTTTAAAGACTCTCCATACTGTTCTCCATTGTGGCTGTATCAGTTTGCGTTCCCATCAGTAGTGTAGGAGGGCTCCCTTTTCTCCACACCCTCTCCTGCATTTATTGTTTTTAGACTTTTTGATGATGGCCATTCTGCCTGGTGTGAGATGACACTTCATTGTAGTTTTTATTTGCATTTCTCTAATAATGTGTTTATGTCTTATTTGGAGAAATGTCTATTTAGGTCATCTGCCCACTTTTTGATTGGGTTGTTTGTTTTCCTGGGATTGAGCTGCATGAGCTGCTTGTATATTTTGGGGATTAATTCTTTGTTAGTTGTTTCATTTGCTATTAATTTCTCCCATTTTGAAGGTTGTTTTTTTCTTCCATCTTGCTTATAGTTTTCCTTCATTGTGCAAAAGCTTTTAAGTTTAATTAGGTCCCATTTGTTTATTTTTGTTTTTATTTCCATCATTCTAGGAGATCAGTCATAGAAGGTCTGGCTGTGGTTTATGTTAGAGAATGTTCTGCCTATGTTTTCCTCTAAGAACTTTTCATTGTAGTTTTGATGTGCATTCCTTTAATAATTAGTGATGTTAAACATCTCTTCATGTACTTTTTGGCTATCTGTATGTCTTCTTTGAAGAAATATCAATTTATTTTTTAAATTTTACTTTATTTTACTTTACAATACTGTATTGGTTTTGCCATCATCAACATGAATCCGCCACAGGTGTACGTGTTCCCAATCCTGAACCCCCCTCCCACCTCCCTCCCTATACCATCTCTCTGGGTCATCCCAGTGAACCAGCCCCAAGCATCCTGTATCCTGCATCAAACCTAGACTGGTGATTCATTTCTTATATGATATTATACATGTTTCAGTGCCATTCTCCCAAATCATCCCACCCTCTCCCTCTCCCACAGAGTCCAAAAGACTGTTCTATACATCTGTGTCTCTTTTGCTATCTCGCATACAGGGTTATCATTACCATCTTTCTAAATTCCATATATATGCGTTAGTATACTGTATTGGTGTTTTTCTTTCTGGCTTACTTCACTCACTCTGTGTAAGAGGCTCCAGTTTCATCCACCTCATTAGAAGTGATTCAAATGTATTCTTTTTAATGGCTGAGTAATACTCCATTGTGTATATGTACCACTGCTTTCTTATCCATTCATCTGCTGATGGACATCTAGGTTGTTTCCATGTCCTGGCTATTATAAACAGTGCTGCGATGAACATTGGGGTACACGTGTCTCTTTCAATTCTGGTTTCCTCTGTGTGTATGCCCAGCAGTGGGATTGCTGGGTCATATGGCAGTTCTATTTCCAGTTTTTAAGGAATCTCCACACTGTTCTCCGTAGTGGCTGTACTAGTCTGCATTCCCACCAACAGAGGGTTCCCTTTTCTCCACACCCTCTCCAGCATTTATTGCTTGTAGACTTTTGGATCTCAGCCATTCTGACTGGTGTGAAATGGTACCTCATTGTGGTTTTGATTTGCATTTCTCTGATAATGAATGATGTTGAACATTTTTTCATGTGTTTGTTAGCCATCTGTATGTCTTCTTTGGAGAAATGTCTATTTAGTTCTTTGGCCCATTTTTTTATTGGGTCATTTATTTTTCTGGAATTGAGCTGCAGGAGTTGGTTGTATATTTTTGAGATTAGTTGTTTGTTAGTTGCTTCATTTGCTATTATTTTCTCCCATTCTGAAGGCTGTCTTTTCATTTAGATTTGCCCATTTTAAAGATTTTGGTTCAGATGTTTATCACTTCCCTGACCACTAAAAATTCTATAAGATTCTTTAAATTCTCTTATTCTTGAGGGGAAGTCATGAATTTTAAGCTGGATTGTCATTTTTGAAAGTATGGTAAAGGGAAATACTGAAGTAACTACTGGAAATGTTGTATCTTTTTTTTTTCCCACAAGTCTGGGAGGAGTCTGAGATGCAAAAGGTATGCATCATATAGCTGTCTATGGTTAGCGTGTCAGTAATTTATATTTCAGGGTTGAATGAGTCAATAAAGTCCCACTCCTTATCTTGATTAGATCGGCTACTTGGGAGGAGAATTTTGATTGAGGAGGTGGGTGACTTTGAAACAAGAACATAGTAGAGGTTAGGGCAGAATGTTAAATGTAGGCAGTAAATTACAGTTACAGTAGCAGCAAGATAATGTGTCCTTAAAAGATGAAGGATGGTGACACTGTATTTCTTCAATGCTTATACTATGACTGATAGATTTCTAAGCACTTTATGGGAATTAACTCATTTAATTGTCCTAACAGTCTACTAGTTGAGTACTATTAGTATCACCATTTAACAAATGAAGAAACTTAGTATTATGGTCTGATCCAAGTCCATTTGATCATACTCAGCTTTAAGTTATTTAAGGTAGATATTTGTGGCAGCCATTAGTTAAAGACGGGGTGAAGGCGGCAGGCTTCCCTCATCATCTCACTATTAGGAAGTTTACTATATAAGCAAGTTTGATACCTTTACACTAGTATTCACTGTAGCACATTCACAATAGCAAAAAGGTAGAAACAACCTGTGTCCTTCAACAGATGGATGGATTAAAAAATGTGGTATATACATACAATGGAATATTATTCAGTCATAAAAGAAATGGAATTCTGATGCATGTTACAACATGGATAAATCTTGAAAAGAGTATGCTAACTGAAATAAATCAGACACAGAAGGACAGATATTGTATAATTCCACTTATATGCGGTACCTAGAATATGCAATTCAAAGAGATAGAAAGTAGAATAGAAGTTGCCAGGGAGTGGGGGAGGAGTCAGGGGAGTTATTATCTAATGGTTACAGTATTTCTCCTTGCGATGATTAAAAAGCTCTGGTAATAGATAGTGGTGATGGTTACATAGCATTGTGAATGTGATTAATGCTGCTGAATTGTATAATTAAAAATGAATTTTTTAATTTTACGTATTTTACTACAGCACATTTTTTAAAAAAAGTTTGAAGATGAATTCAAGAGACTCAAGCATTTGTGAACCAAAATTTATTAGTCAGCAGGCACAAAAATAACTCAACCCATCCTGCAAACTCAGTAAAGTCTCAGGCCTCAGTCCTTGTGGCTGTTCGTACCATATCTTACATGCAAACTGTACAGGAGGAAGACACAGCAATCTAGGAGAGTTCCAATAAATTTATGGTCAACATCAGGTGTAGACAATGCTATAAATTATTGGTTGGATAGAGGATAAGTTCAGAATCAAACTTTGGGAACATTCCAGAAAACCAGGAGCTTGTTTGTTCCCTCTATCAGATTGATGCAAGGATGCAGAGGGCCTCTCAGAGAGTTTAACCCATCCACACATATCCTGGATGTTAAATTGCACTCTATATCGGGCAGTTTTCTAGCAAAAACGCACTCAGATGGCATAGTCAAATGTCATAGTTGGGAAAAGTTCGAGAAAAGGATCATTCTTTTAATTGAAGTCTAGTTAATTTACAAATGTTGTGCCAGTTGACTCAGTTATACTCATGTAGACCTTCTTTTTTAATATTCTTTTCAATTATGGTTTATCACAGGAAATTGAATACAGTTCCCTGTGCTGTACCGTAGGACCTTGCTGTTTATCCACCCTATATATGATAGTTTGCATCTTCTAATATTCATAAAAAGAATGAAAAGGACCATTCTTTATTATAGAAAGCAAGCCAGTAAAATATGAAGTTTTAATATCCAGACTTCATAGAAGTTATGAATCTCTCAGTATATTTTTTATTCAAAGTTTATACCTGAAATTTTGTATTTATACCCATTCGACTCAATGTAATATTAAAAACACACAATGTGAAGAAAAAGTTTCAAGTTATATTTCAAATACAATTTCTAGAATTTCATAATCTAGTGTCGATATTAAAATGCAGACTGACTGTCAACACATGGGATATGTGGGATTTGGGGATTAAATAGGTTTTTGTGTGTTGACCAGCCCACTAGTTTTTTGATCCAACTGTATTTAATTCAAATATGTATGAAATTTGAAATAAACCTTTTTGTACCTAGACATTACTATTGATCCCAATATCTTACCTCTTTCTGCGCTTTAGAGTTCTTACTACCCTTGGACTTAAGGGGAAGTATTGTCATCAAAGGAAATTGGCATTCCTTTCTCCTGAAAGATTTTTCATTTGTTTTGGCAGGAATTAGAGGAAGGGGAAAAATTTCACTCTTTCTTCATTCCTCCAAAATGTCTTACCTAACTGACCATTCCTCTGTAGAGTCTTCTTCAGCACTGATGCAGTCAGCCTGTATTTTACAAAGAGGTACTAATCTGACATTTGGCTTTGTGGGTTGTTTAGTATTTTTCTTCTGTGTGTGTGTTCTGCTTCCCCAACTAGGCTGTTGGATCCTTGAGGGAATGTGTCTCTTATTTTGTATTCCCTAAGTCCTGGTGCACTAAACACTCAGGTTTCAAATGCACAGGAAGCACACAGTTGCCAAGAACTTCATTTTAGCCAGAGGAAGAATGGAGCCACCACGTTCCCAAGCAGAGTTTTAAAAGTGCTCCCTACCCTGCATCTGAGATCCTGAGCTTTCACTCAGCAGAAGTAGATGAAAAGATTTGTTAGCATTTGTCCCTGATCATTATTTCATTTGGTTGTAGGACAGCTCCTGGGTATCAAGCTTGCCTTAGGGGCTGAACATAGGGAAGACAAGGCCAAGAAAATTCTGTACACTATCTGGGGCCAAATGCGAAGTGGGAACTAATGCTGTTCAATATATTTTGTCCCTTGAAAATGTCTACTTTTTGTGTAATAAGGGGAAAAAAAGGAATAAGAGTAGATGGAATGCTATAGGTGTCAGAAAACTGTGACCTATTGGCCAAATGCAGCTCAGAGCCTGTTTTTGTAAATAAACTTTAAAGGGAACACAGTTATGGCCATCTGTTTCCATGCTGTCGATGGCTGCTTTGGTGCTGCCATGCTTAAGGGGACAGTTGTGACAGGGATCCTATGGCCCACAAAGCCTCATGTACTTACTCTGTGGCCCTTAAGAGAAAAAGTTGCCTGACTCCTGGAACACTCGATCCATGGATTTTTTTTTTTTAATCCTGACTTTTGAACATTGTTTTAAAATAAAAATAAATAAGTAAATGAAAATTTAAATGGCTGGCTTCTATTTGCCCAAGGTGAGAGCACTGCTTTGGAGTTCATGACTCCTTTTGTGGTATGATTTGAGGCCCATGCTTGTCCCAGAAGAGATGGCCCCTTTCCTGGCAAAACGTGAGGAACCTACCACTATGCTGCTGCTGCTGCTGCTGCTAAGTTGCCTCAGTCGTGTCCGACTCTGTGCGACCCCATAGACGGCAGCCCACCAGGCTCCCCCATCCCTGGGATTCTCCAGGCAAGAACACTGGCGTGGGTTGCTGTTTCCTTTTCCAATGCATGAAAGTGAAGTTGCTCAGTTGTGTCTGACTCTTAGTGACCCCGTGGACTGCAGCCCACCAGATTCCTCCATCCATGGGATTTTCCAAGCAAGAACACAGGAGTGGGTTGCCATTGCCTTCTCCAGGGGATCTTCCCGACCCAAGAGTCGAACCCAGGTCTCCTGCATTGCAGGCAGGTTCTTTACCGACTGAGCTATGAGGGAAGCCCCTTGTGTAGATGCTTGAGCCCTTTTCCCCTACCTTGCCCTGTGCATCTCTTCCATCTGGCTGTTTCTCAGTTATATCCTCTTATAATAAACCAGTAATCTAATGAGTAAAAAAGAAAAAAGTTCAGATACTCATGTGGAAGGTTGCTCAAAATCTGGTCTTTCTGTTCCTTGTGTATGTGTGTTGAATTAATCTCCACCTTTTTATTCCTGCAAGATAAGGTGGGAGAATGACAGAGTGATCATTAAGAGTTGAACATTGAGCTGGAAACATGGAGGAAATAGCAGAGAAGGAATGGAACTGATGTTATATATATTATCTCATTGGACCTCACAACAATCTTGTGAGCTTCATAAGGTATAATTGCCCCATCCTTAAATAAAAGGAAGCTGAGTCTCAAAGAAGCCAAGTGAATTGCCTAAGGTTAAACAGTTAATAAATAGCAGCGAAGGTCTTTAATTCTCGCTCTGAGGTTTTTTCCCATTATACTCCATTGCTTCTTCAACATCTTGCCATCTCCCCTGAGGCCACCATGCTAAAAGTGTAATTTCCTCTCTCCTGGAAATATGTCTGCCTTCTGGAACTTAAAATCATTCCCATAAGAGTTGTTGCTGTAAGTTGGTCCCACCTAAAATCCCCAAATTAAAATCAAACACTCACCATTTAAAGATGTTTCTTAAATTCTGTCTAGATATTCAGTGGGCAACCCAACACTAAACCGATACCCAGTAATAATCACTCTGTTGTATCAGATGTGATAGAGGACATTGTTCTGTACTGAATTATAGTAATTCAGGTGATACAAGTCCTGAATTAAAATCAGGCAAATCGTCTTTTTTCATATAACTAAATCTCACAATTAAGCATGTATAATAATTAGTTTCAAAGTGGGGTAAATCATCAAAGAAAGTTAGATATCCTGGGAGTTATTTACATGAGAATAGATGCCTATGGTAGTTAAATGGAGTGTGGAAATTTCACAGCATGCTGTAGTAGTAGAGATAAATTAATAAAATGATCACATATCAAGTTATATCTGGTGTGGTATGAAATAGAATTTTTATATATTTTCAAAGATTCCTATTTTCAGGAGCAAAAGATAGGGGAAGGTTCAAAATAGTTATTTCTGTGATACAAGTCCTGAATTAAAATCAGGCAAATCGTCTTTTTTCATATAACTAAATCTCACAATTAAGCATGTATAATAATTAGTTTCAAAGTGGGGTAAATCATCAAAGAAAGTTAGATATCCTGGGAGTTATTTACATGAGAATAGATGCCTATGGTAGTTAAATGGAGTGTGGAAATTTCACAGCATGCTGTAGTAGTAGAGATAAATTAATAAAATGATCACATATCAAGTTATATCTGGTGTGGTATGAAATAGAATTTTTATATATTTTCAAAGATTCCTATTTTCAGGAGCAAAAGATAGGGGAAGGTTCAAATAGTTATTTCTGTCGGTATGATTGCACAAAACACCACCACACACAAATACACCTAACTTCATACATACAGTGTAGATATACAAATACACACACACATAGTGGACAGAAATCAGGAGCAACAATTTTGAAAATCCAAAAATGATTGCTGCATGGACACTATCAACAAGCTACTATTGGAAGGCGCTGAGCCCCTGCTTTCAGGTAGGACCTCATAAACACACTCAGATGGATGGTTCCCACGACTGTAACAAACATCAGAGCCTATCAGGCATTTGAGTTTCACCTAGATCAATGAAATTACTGTTTACGCCTGTTCCTCTGCCCTGCTTTCAGAGAATTGAGGTCAGGTAGAAAAAACCACCCTCTTCCATCTGTAGTTCACACCTACTATACTGTCTGTAGTTGACTTTCAAATATCTTTGCCTGGAAAGTGATATTTAATCCTATACTATTGGTTAACTTTGAAATGCCCTAATTAAGCATTCATACTTCAGGTGTGGTAAATTAGCATTGGAACAGATTAATTAGAGTATGCTTTCCTGTTTTGGCTTCAGTTGTCTCATATCAGAGCTATGCAAGAAGGTTGAATAATTTGCATATTAGCTATTGGAGATTATTTCTCACTGTGAAAAGAATGGTATTTCAATATGTAGACACTGGTTGGAAAGAATGAACTGATGCCTCTGACCCTGCATGAGCATGAAAAACCCTCTGAACATCCATCTTTACCTAGGGTTCTGTTTAGCACACTTGGGTTCAACAAAGTGTGGTCTTTCCCAAAGTTAGCTGAACCTGGCCACTAAATGTAGTTTATGTGCCTCAAGTGAATCTTTCATGCAGACTTCTTGTCAAAGAAACAAAAAAGGCAGAGGGTTATAACTTTATGAATTTGTAAGAATGGGATGTTTGTGAGCTTCTAAGTATTTGGATGTTTGGCAGAATTTGGCACTCTTCAGCACTCCTTGACGTGTGCATGCATCACTCCAATCTCTGTTTCTGTTGTCACATGACCATCTTCCCTCGTGTCTGTGTGTCTTTATATGATGTTTTCTGTGTGTTTCTGTGTCCAACTTTTTTTTCTTATATGGACACACTTATGTTGGATTAGGGCGCATGCTAATGACCTCATCTTAACTTGAATATACCTGCAAAGACCTTATTTCCAAATAAGGTCATATTTACAGGTACTCAGGATAAATACTTCAGCATGTATTTTGGGGGTGATCAAAGTTCAACCCATGGCAGTGACCATTCTTGTTCACTCGCTCACTTGTGTCCGACTCTTTGTGACCCCACGGACTGCAGCTTGTCAGGCTCCTCTGTCCTCTGTTGTTTCCCAGAGTTTGCTCAAATTCATGTCCATTGAGTCGGTGATGCTCTCTAACCATCTCATTCTCTTCCACCCAGTTCTCCTTTTGCCTTCCATCTTGCCCACCATCAAGGTCTTTTCCAATGAGTTGGCTCTTCATTTCAGGTGGCCAAAGTATTGGAGCTTCAGCTTTAGCATCAGTCCTTCCAATGAATATTCAGGGTTGATTTCCTTTAGGATTGATTAGTTTGATCTTGCAGTCCAAGAGACTCTCAGGAGTCTCCTTCAGCACCACCATTCGAAAGCATCATTTCTTTGGCCCTCAGCCTTCTTTATGGTCCAACTCTCACATCCATACATGACTAATAGAAAAACCATAGCTTTGACTAGATGGACCTTTGTTGGCAAAGTGATGTCTCTGATTCTTACTATGCTGTCTTGGTTTGTCATAGCTTTTCTTCCAAGGAGCAAGCGTCTTTTGATTTCATGGCTGCAGTCACAGTCTGCAGTAATTTTGGAGCCCATGAAAATAAAATCTGTCACTGTTTCCACTTTTCCCCCATCTATTTGCCATGAAATGATGGGACCTAATGGCATGATCTTAGTATTTTGAATGTTGAGTTTCAAGCCAGCTTTTTCATTCACTCTCCTCTTTCACTCTCATCAAGAGGCTCTTTATTCCTCTTCACTTTCTGCCATTACAATGGTATCATCTGCATATCTGATGTTGTTGATTTTCTCCTGGCAATCTTGATTCCAGCTTGAGATTCATCCTGCCCAGCATTTCACATGATGTACCCTGCATATTAGCTAAATAAAATACAGCCTTGATGTACTCCTTTCCCAATTTTGAACCAGTCCAGTTCTAACTGTTTCCATGTCCAGTTCTAACTGTTACTTCTTGACCTGCATACAGGTTTCTCAGGAGACAGGTAAGGTAGTCTAGTAGTATCTAGTTCCCATTTCTTAGGAATTTTCCAGTTTGTTGAGGGTCAAAAAATGTATGCTGTTACTAAGTATTTTGGAATGATAGTTGTAAGCTGGCACTGTCCCAGGCATACTTAGATATATGATCATCCTATCCATCATACAGCCTGGCCCATCCCTCCAATTCTTATTCCCCTAGTAAGCCTGTCACTTCTAGTCAGTACCCTAGACCACATGTTGGCAAACTTTTTCTATGAGAGACTGGATAGTAAATATTTTAGGCATTGTAGGCCATGTAAGCTCTGTCTTATCTATTCTACTGTAGACAATATCTAAACAAATGAGTGTGGCTGTTTTCTAATAAGGCCCCTTGGATTTGGCCTGAGGGTAGAGTTTGGCAATGGTTACCTGAGACCATATAAAAGGGAGAGAAAACTGGATGTTCTGTGAATTCTTAAGGGTATATACACACACACATATATGTATATATATTGGTGAGGGGCTTCCCTGGTAGCTCAGCTGGTAAAGAATCCCCTGCAATGCAAGAGACCTTGGTTCGATTCCTGGGTCAGGAAATTCCCCTGGAGAAGGATAAGCTACCTACTCCAGTATTCTTGGGCTTCCCTGCTGGCTCATATGGTAAAGAATCCACCTGCAATGCAGGAGACCTGGGTTTGACCCTGAGTTGGGAAGATCCCCTGGAAGAGGGCAAAGCAGCCCACTCTAGTATTCTTGCCTAGGGAATCCCCATGGACAGAGGAGCCTGGTGGGCTCCATACAGTCCCCAGGATCACAAAGAGTTGGGCACGACTGAGTGATTAAGCACAACAATATTGGTGAGACTAACCCTCTCTTTGTGGTATGGACTGAATTGTGTTTCCTCACAATTCATATGCTAAAGTCATAACCTCCAATACCTCAGAATTTGACTGTATTGGAAATAGGGCCTTTAAAGAGATAATTAAGGTAAATGAGGTCATATGGATGGGCTCTAATGAAATGACTGGTGTCCTTATAAGAAGAGATTAGAACACAATGGGCTTCCCCAGTGGCTTAATGGTAAGGAATCCACTTGCCAAGAGGAGATGCAGGTTCAATTCCTTGGTCAGTAAGATGCTCTGGAGAAGGAAATGGCAACCCACTCCAGTGTTTTTGCCTGGAGAAGTCTGTGGACAGAGGACTCTGGCAGGCTACAGTCCATGGTGTCGCAAAGAGTCAGACATGACTGAGTGACCGAGCACTAGCTTGATGTAAGAGAAAGAGACCAAAATCACTCTAAAGTCCGTCAAATGTGCACTGCTTGAATAAATATGGGACATCTTGCTCTGTAGCAATATGGAGAGATGGAGGTGAAAGGGGTTGAGAAAATTTGACTGCAAAATATTTCTGTTGAATTATTTGTAAGACATTGCATGAAAGAGAGAAACAGAGGAAGGAAAAAGGGAAAGAAAGATCAGAAAACGTTTACTAACTACATGTATTATAAGAAATTGAATGAAATATGGATATTTATCCACTTATATTTTCAAAAATAAAATTTTGTTTTATAAGCAATTAATATGACTGTAAAAGGGAAAAGAAGAGACTGAAATGGAAACTAGACCTCTCTGAATGTGCAACATTTTATAATTTAACCTAGGAACCATGTAAATTTATTTTTTCTGAACTTGGGCTCACTTTCTTTTTTATTTATTTTAAATTAATTAATTTATTTTAATTGGAGGCTATTTGCTTTACAATATTGTAGTGGTTTTTTACCATACATTGACATGAATCAGCCATGGGTATACACGTGTTCCCCATCCTGAACCCAGCTCCCACCTCCCTCCCCATCCCATCCCTCAGGGTCATCCAGTGCACCAGCCCTGAGCACCCTGTCTCATGCATCGAACCTGGACTGGCAATCTATTTCATATAAAATATACATGTCTCAATGCTACTCTCTCAAATCATCCCACCCTAGCCTTCTCCCACAGAGTCCAAAAGACTGTTTTTACATCTGTGTCTCTTTTGCTGTCTCACATTTAGGGTCATCGTTACCATCTTTCTAAATTCCATATATATGTGTAAATATACTGTATTGGTGTTTTTCTTTCTGGGTTACTTCACTCTGTATAATCGGCTCCAGCTTCATCCACCTCATTAGAATTGATTCAAATGTATTCTTTTTAATGGCTGAGTAATACTCCATTGTGTATATGTACCACTGCTTTCTTATCCATTCATCTGCTGATGGACATCTAGGTTGTTTCCATGTCCTGGCTATTGTAAACAGTGCTGCGATGAGCATTGGGATACACGTGTCTCTTTCAGTTCTGGGTTCCTCGGTGTGTATGCCCAGCAGTGGGATTGCTGGGTCATATGGCAGTTCTATTTCCAGTTTTTTAAGGACTCTCCACACTGTTCTCCATAGTGGCTGTACTAGTTTGCATTCCTACCAACAGTGTAAGCAGGAGCCATGTAAATTTAAAAATAAAAAATTATATCAAAAAGTTTAGAAATATATATGAAATTGAAAGAAATGACCTGTGTATCAAGTTGGTGGCATAATCCCAGGGAGAGGAATTATAATATTTCAAGTAACTTCAAAACATAGTACTTTGACTGAATAACCTTGATGAGTTATATTCCAAAGACAAAAATAATATCAAAGTCATCTTAAAATTTCATTTAGTAGATTTATTGTTAATATTAAAACTCATATAGTTATTTTGCAATTACAAACACACATAGCAACACATACCCAAATACATACATATATGTATAAGAAGAGAAGTCACTCACTTGTGTCCAATTCTTTGCAACCCCATGGACTGTAGCCTACCAGGCTCCTCTGGGATTTTTCCAGGCCAGAGTACTGGAGTGGGTTGACATTCCTTCTCCAGAGGATCTTCTGACCAAGGGATCAAGCCCAGGTCTCCTGCATTGCAGGCATACACTTTACCATCTGAGCCACCAGGGAAGCTCATGTATATAAATACACACACACACACACACACACACACACACACACACAAAGTTTAGCCACGTGAAATTGCTACTATTCTATAACTATTGATTTATAAATCTGTTACTTTAAGATGCCTCAGCCTTTATGTATACCTATGATGAAGAAGGCATCACTGACTTAATGGGCATGAGTTTGAGCAAATTCTGGGAGATAGTGAAGAACAGAGAAGCCTGGCATGCTGCAGTCCATGGGGTCTCAAAGAGTCAATACAACTTAGCACCTGAACAACAACATGAAGAAAAAGAAAAAAGTGAAGCAAACATCTGTGCAGATAGATCAGATAATATAAGGACTGAGAACTGTCCATTGGTTTTAGAGATATTGGAGGTTGCTGGTAAGAACTTGATAGATGTGTTTTTCTTGGAGTTGTGGAGGTGTAAAATCAAATGAATTAGTTCTAAGAGAAAATTAGAGGAGCGGTAAGCACAGGCAGTTTCTTGGGGAAAAGTTTTGCTGCCACAGAGAGCTTAGAAATGGGGTCATATCTACTCTGGGAAAGAGCATCAGGGGGCATTTTTATGAGATGAGACATCATGCAGCAGGTTTCTGTGCTGATCGGAATGATCTGAGGAAGAGAGAAAACTGATGGAGTAGGGTCGATTGAAGATAATTTCTAGAAAAATGCTTTTGAGGAGATAAGAGGTATGCTTGAAATGGGCCACTTCTGACAGAGGTGGGACCCCTCTGGGATGCAGCGGCTGCTGGATTTCCCGACAACATGGCCAAGACCCTCCCACAACTGCGCTCCAGTCTAAGGCTCTTACTGGATTCTCCTTCCTCTTCCTTCTACTTGGCAGATGTTAGATCTACACTGAGACCTGCAATCTTCCCTTGACTTCTCTCACTCAGTCACACTTGATCTTTCACATGCAGTTCTCCAAAAGATTTGTGCACTTCAGATCTTGTCCTGATGTGCGCTTCTTGGAGAACCCAGGTTGACTCACCTAGTGGAGTTGTCAATAGTGCTTCATGAAATAGCCATTAGATAAAGTTTTTCCTAATTCTCCTATAGAAATCTGGGATTATATATCCTTTATTTTACATTAGTTTGGTAAATTAATTTTCCTAGCACATTATCTATTTCATCCCAAATTTCAAATTTATTTATGTATAATTGAGCAAAATAGCATCCTATGATACTTTTAATTTCCTCACCTATTTCTTATTTATTCTTATTTACTTATTTCTTATAAGTAATTACTTAAGTACTTAAGAAATTTACTTATTTCTTATTTACTTTCCCCCCCTTTTCTTGATTTGGTTAATGCCAAAGTTAGCTACTTAATTATTCCTAATAGATACTTTTTAAAGAATGAAGTGTAGTTGATTTTTAATAATTTGTTAGTTTCAGGTGTACAACAGAGTGATTCAGTTATATGTATTCTTTTCTGTTACAGGTTGTTAAAATATACTGAATATAGTTCCCTGTGCTATACAGTAAATCCTTGTTCTTTATTTTATATATAGTAATGTGTATATGTCAGTCCCAAATTCCTAATTTATCCCTCACCTCAACCTTTCCTCTTTGGTAACCATAAGATTGCTTTCTATGATTATGAATCTGTTTCTGTTTTGTAAATATATTCATTTCTATTGTTTTTTAGATTCCGCATATAGGGTGATATCATATTTGCCTTTCTCTGTCTGACTTCGCTTAGGATGATAATCACTAGGTCCATCCATGTTGCTGCAAATGGCAGTATTTCATTCTTCTTTATGACTTAGTAATATTCCATTGTATATATTTAACACATCTTCTTTACCCATTCTTTTGTTGTTGAATAGTTAGATTGCTTCCCTGTCTTGACAATTATAAACAGTGCTGCTATGAACATTGGGGTGCATGTCTCTTTTCAAATTACAGTTTTCATCTTTTCTGGATATATGCCCATCCATAGTGGACTTGCTGATCGTATGATACCTCTATAGCTTTTTAAGAAACCTCCATCCTGTTCTCCATAGTGGCTGCACCAATTTACATTTCCACCAACAGTAAAAAAGGATTCCCTTCTCTCCATACCTTCTCCACCATTTATTATTTGTAGACTTTTTGATGATGACCATTCTGACCAGAGTGAGGTAATATCTCATTGTAGTTGTCAGTCTGGATACATAATTTTCAATGATTATTTTCTAGATACTCTTAATTATCCATTAGTATTTCCTTTTTGGGAGAAGGCAATGGCACCCCACTCTAGTACTATTGCCTGGAAAATCCCATGGATGAGGAGCCTGGTAGGCCGCAGTCCATGAGGTCGTTAAGAGTTGGACACGAATGAGTGATTTCACTCTCACTTTTCACTTTCATGCATTGAGGAAGGAAATGGCAACCCACTCCAATGTTCTTACCTGGAGAATCCCAGGGACGGTGGAGCCTGGTGGGCTGCCCTCTATGGGGTCACACAGAGTCGGACACAACTGAAGTGACTTAGCAGCAGCAGCAGCCTTTCCTTTTTGGCCCAACTAATATACGAAAGTATATAAATATTTTAGTAGATAAGAGTTTTTTAATTTCTGGGGTTTGTTATTAACATCTTGATGTATTCTCCTTCAGTTCAGTTCAGTTCAGTTGCTCAGTCGTGTCCGACTCTTTGTGACCCCATGAATAGCAGCACACCAGGCCTCCCTGTCCATCACCAACTCCCGGAGTTCATGGACTCGCGTCCATTGAGTCAGTGATGCCATCCAGCCATCTCATCCTCTGTTGTCCACTTCTCCTCCTGCCCCCAATCCCTCCCAGCATCAGAGTCTTTTCCAATGAGTCAACTCTTCTCATGAGGTGGCCAAAGTACTGGAGTTTCAGCTTTAACATCATTCCTTCCAAAGAAATTCCAGGGCTGATCTCCTTCAGAATGGACTGGTTGTATCTCCTTGCAGTCCAGGGGATTTTCAAGAGTCTTCTCCAACACCACAGTTCAAAAGCATCAATTCTTAGGCGCTCAGCCTTCTTCACAGTCCAACTCTCACATCCATACATGACCACTGGAAAAACCATAGCCTTGATTAGACGGACCTTTTCAGCTTTAGCATCATTCCTTCCAAAGAAATCCCAGGGTTGATCTCCTTCAGAACGGACTGGTTGGGTCTCCTTGCAGTCCAAGGGACTCTCAAGAGTCTTCTCCAACACCACAGTTCAAAAGCATCAATTCTTTGGCGCTCAGCCTTCTTCACAGTCCAACTCTCACATCCATACATGACCACTGGAAAAACCATAGCCTTGACTAGACGGACCTTAGTCAGCAAAGTAATGTCTCTGCTTTTGAATATGCTATCTAGGTTGCTCATAACTTTTCTTCCAAGGAGTAAGTGTCTTTTAATTTCATGGCTGCAGTCACCATCTTCAGTGATTTTGGAGCCCAAAAGAATAAAGTCTGACACTTTTTCCACTGTTTCTCCATTTCCCATGAAGTGATGGGACTGGATGCCATGATCTTCGTTTTCTGAATGTTGAGCTTTAAGCCAAATTTTTCACTCTTTTTTACCTTCATCAAGAGGCTTTTTAGTTCCTCTTCACTTGGATACTTCCCTGGTGACTCAGAGGTTAAAGCGACTGCCTCCAATGCAGGAGACCTGGGTTCGATCCCTGGGTCAGGAAGATCCCCTGGAGAAGGAAATGGCAACCCACTCCAGTATTCTTGCTTGGAGAATCTCATGGACTGAGGAGCCTGGTGGGCTGCAGTCCATGGGGTCACAAAGAGTCGGACACGACTGAGTGACTTTACTTACTTACTTTTTTCACTTTCTGCCATAAGGGTGGTGTCATCTGCATATCTGAGGTTACTGATGTTTCTCCCAGCAATCTTGATTCCAGTTTGTGTTTCTTCCAGTCCAGCATTTCTCATGATGTACTCTGCATAGAAGTTAAATAAGCAGGGTGACAATACATAGCCTTTACATACTCCTTTTCCTATTTGGAACCAGTCTGTTGTTCCATGTCCATGGAAGGTTTCAAAAAAAAGTTCTGATGTATCTGAGGTTTCTAGTAAGTCATGCAGTTTTACAGGCCTACGAGCATGTTGAAAAGGGAACTGATATGCTCAATCTTACACTCTTGTCTACTTTCTTACTGATTTTGTGTACATGCACAAGCAGGAAGTGAATATTAAAGAAGAACTGTCAGCATCTAGAATTTTGAAGATGTGCCTCCTCACACACACAGTACCTCTCAACAAAAGATGGAATTTAAAGATTTAAAATGGTTAAGGAAAATATTGTGAACAATCTTTTGTTGATAAGTAAGCTAACAAAACAGAGATTTCAGTGGCAGCATACTACATGAAATAAAGATAGAATACAGCAAAAAAAAAAAAAAAAAAGGGTTCAGAAAAATGACTAAACATGCAAATAGCTATAACAAACTCTGGCAGTCTTATCCATTTTATAATTTCTTAAATATCTTTTTTATAATATCTTAAATATCCAATTTTCGAATCAAGACACTAATCAACTGCAGAAGAAAAAAATAATAAAATTCTGCAGTGCAAATAAATTGTGAAAAACCAGTTTTTGTGTGTGTATATATATATACACATTAACTAAAGCAAAGAGAACACTAATTAATGAAGAAACTTACATTATTCCTAAGCAGGGAGAAACACTATAATAAAAGATGTTATTGCTCCAAAAATTGATTAAAAAATTTAACAAACTCTCATTTATAACAGTATCAGAAATCCTAAGGTAACAAACATGAGTTTGTTCAAATTCATGTCCACTGAGTCGGTGATGCCATGCAACCATCTCATCTTCTGTCATCCCCTTCTCCTCCTTCCTTCAGTCTTTCCCAGTATCAGGGTCTTTTCAAATGAGTCAGTTCTTCACATTAGGTGGCCAAATATTGGAGTTTCAGCTTCAACATCAGTCCTTCCAGTGCATATTTAGGACTGATTTCCTTTAGAATGGACTGTTTGGATCTCTGTGCAGTCCAAGGGATACAGTAATACAACATGTAAGAAATGGAGCACTGTGTGCCATGCTTAGTCTCTCAACTGTTTCTGACTCTTTGTGACCCATGGACTATAGTTTGCCAGGCTATCCATGGAGATTCTCTAGGCAAGAATGCTGGAGTGGGTTGCCATTCCCTTCTCCTGGGGATCTTCCCAACCCAGGGATGCAACCCAGGTGTTCCACATTGCAGGCGGATTCTTTACCATCTGAGCCACCAAGGATGGCCCCAGAAGTGGAGTATTTCCTGCAGTATCAGTAAACAAAGATGTCACGGCCTTCAGAGAATCTCGCCCTTCAAGTGTGAATTCTTGAACCCTAAGGTCACTTGGAAAGAAGAATACTTACACAATCTGGCAGCCACAAGACTGCAGCCACTCCCTTTGTTGCTCATTCAAGAATTCAGGATGTGAAATATGCAGGATACTAGCCCCAGACAGCTGAGAAACCTATGAAAGGAATGGTATCAGTGAATCCAGAATTTTGAATCTTCTCATACATAGAAAAGTGCTAAATTACTTAACTTGGAATATCTGCTTTTCTTTAATTAAAAATAATCTTTAAATATTCAGATTCCTTGCCCTTTGTTGCAAAACTTCTCTTTAATCTGGATCCTTCCCTCACCTCCTTGGAGCAGTTCCCATAGGGTTACTTGAGATACTTTTTCTGGGCTCGAAGTCCTAAAAATTCCAACCAAACAAAATATAACTCTCAGTTTTTAGGTTGTGAGTATTTTTTAAGTTGACACATGTATTGTGTTGTATTTCAAGATGGTAAATATAAAATAAATCAATCAAACATTGTCAGAATTGATTAGTACGGGTTTGAAAAAAGCATATCAGTTGCATAAATTAACTATACCTTATAAATTGAGATAAAATAAATAATAATGTATTTTTAATAATAAGGAATTTTAAATACAAAGATTATACTATAAAGAATGGACTAAAGAAGGATATTATGAGAACAAAACAGCATTTTAAAAAAATAAAGAAAAAAACATGTGACTTTCAAAATAAAAAGAAATCTTTGGTGAAAATACTAAATAAATAAATAAATAAATAAATAAATGGAAAGATACTTTCTATGCTCATGAATTGGAAGTTTTAACATTGTTAAGATGCCAATACTCTCCAAAGTTTTTGCTTAAATGCCAAAGACAATCTTCAAATTGATATGGAATTGCAAGAGGCCCCAAATGCTTGAAAAAGAACAAACTTGAAGGACTTACACTTCCTGACTTCAAGTGTTACTACAAAAATTAAGAGGATATGGTACTTATATAAGGAAAAATATAGAGCATTGAAATAGAACAGAAATCATGGAAATAAATCCTCACATATGGTCAACTGATTATTGACAAGAATACCAAGACTATTCAACAGGTAACGGACATTCTTTTCAACAAATGGGGCTAAGAAAACTGAATACCCATTTGCAAAATAATGAATTTAGACCATTACTTCACACCATGTCTAAAAATATACCTCAAATGAGTCAAAACTTAAAAACTAAAAGTATAAAACCCTTGCAACAAAACAATGTGGGGGGTGGGGGGGAATTCAGGACTTGGCTCTGACAACAATTTAATGGATGTGAGACAAAAATCCCAAACAACAAAATAAAAAGTAAATAAATTAGACTTCAACAAAAATAAGAACTTTTGTGCATCAAAGGATACTATCAACAAAATTAAAAAGCATTCTACAAACTAGAAGAAAATATGGACAAATCACATGTATGAAAAGAATGTAAAATCCAGAGTATACAAAAACTTCAAACTCAATGACAATAAAAATAAAACTAAACAAATAAGATAAAAATAGGCAAAGCGTTTGTGTGGAACTTTTCTACAGAAGATATACAAATAGCAACCACATGAAAAGATGCTCAACATCACTAATCAGGGAAATGCAAATAAAAACTAAAAATCACATGAAATTCCATTTTATACCCATTAGAGTGCTATTAAGGGGTGTCCCATGTGGCATAGTGGTAAAGAATATGCTTACCAATGCAGGAGAGACTGGAGATGCAGATTGGGTTCCTGGGTAGGGAAGATCCCCTGGAGAAGGAAATGGAAACTTGTTGCAGTATTCTTGCCTGGAAAATCCCACAGAAAGAGAAGCCTGGTGGGCTACAGTCCATGTGATCCCAAAGGGTTGGACTAGACCAAATGCAAAAACAACACACATACACATACACATCGTGCTACTAAAAATAAATAATATATATATATATATATATATATTTTGCCAAGAACATGAAGACATAGCATGTGCATTTAAAATGGGAATGTAAAGTTAGATAGGTACTGTGTAAAGCTGCCCATTTCTCAAAAAGTTGTACATAAAATTGCCACATGATCTGGTAATGCCAGTCTTAGGTATATAGTAATTAACTATAACCAGAATTATATAAGCAGAATTAAAAGCAGGGAACGTGTTTTTATAACAATGTTCATAGTAACATTATTCACAACAGCCAAAAGGTAGAAATAATTTAACTGTGCATCAATAGATGAATGGATAAACAAAATGTTGTATATAATAAAATGAAATACTATTACTCAGACTTAAAATTGAATGGGATTTTGGTACATATTCAGTTCAGTTTAGTTCAGTCATGCAGTCGTGTCTAACTCTCCGCTTCATCGTGGACTGCAGCAGGCCAGGCTTCCTGGTCCATTACCAACTCCCAGAAAATGTTCAAACTCATGTTCATTGAGTCAGAAATGCCATCCAATATCTCCTTCTCTGTCATCCCTTTCTCCTGCTTTCAATCTTTTCCAGCATCAGGGTCTTTTCCAATGAATCTGTACTTAGCATAGGTGGCCAAAGTATTGGAGCTTCAGCTTCAACATTAGTCCTTCCAATGTATATTCAGGACTGATTTCCTTTAGGATTGATTGGTTTGCTCTCCTTGAAGCCCAAGGAACTCTCAAGAGTCTCCTCCAAACCACAGTTCAAAATCATCAATTTTTCAGTGCTCAGGTTTCTCTATGGTCCAACTCTCATAGTCATGCATGACTATTGGAAAAAGCATTGTTTGACTAGATGGACCTTTGTTGGCAAAAGAATGTTTCTGCTTTTAGTATGCTGTCTAGGTTGATCACAGTTCTTCTTCCAAGGAGCAAGTGTATTTTAATTTCATGGCTGCAGTCACCATCTGCAGTGATTTTAGAGCCCAAGGAAATAAAGTTTCTCACTGTTTCCATTGTTTCCCCATCTATTTGCCATGAAATGATGGAACTGGATGCCATGTACTTACTTTTTTGAATGTTGGGTTTCAAGACAACTTTTTACTCTCCTCTTTCACTTTCATCAATAGGCTCTTTAGTTCCTCTTCACTTTCTGCAAAAGGGTGGTGTCATTTGTGTATCTGAGGTTATTGATATTTCTCCTGACAATTCTGATTCCAGCTTGTGCTTCATCCAGCCTGGCATTTCCCATGTTGTTCCAGGCATATGAGTTAAATAAGCAGGGTGACAATATACACCTTTGATATATTTCTTTCCCAATTCAGAACCAGTCCATGTCTGTTTTAACTCTTGCTTCTTGATCTGTATACAGATTTCTCAGAAGGCAGGTCAGGTTGTCTGGTATTCCCAACTCTTGAAGAATTTTCCACAGTTTGTTGTGAGCCACACAATCAAAGAAATTGACGTAGTCAATGAAGCAGAAGTGGATGTTCTTCAATTCTCTTGCTTTTTCTATGATCCAATGGATGTTGGCAATTTGATCTCTGATTTCACTGACTTTTCTAAATCCAACTTGAACATCTGGAAGTTCTCGGTTCACATACTGTTGAAGCCTGGCTTGAAGAATTTTGAGCATTGCTTTGCCAGCCGGTGAGATGAGTGCAGTTGTGTGGTAGTTTGAACATTCTTTGGCATTGCCTTTCTTTGGAATTGGAATGAAAACTTAGCTTTTTACAGTCCTGTGGCCAATGCTGAGTTTTCCAAATTTGCTGGCATATTAGTGCAACACTTTAACAGCATCACTTTTTAGGATTTGAAATAGCTCAAATAGTGGAATCCCATGACTTCCACTAGCTTTGTTCATAGTGATGCTTCCTAAGGCTCATTTGATTGTGCATGCCAGAATGTTTGACTCTAGGTGAGTGATCACACCATCGTGGTTATCTGGGTAACTAAGATAATTTTTGCATTTTTCTGTGTATTTTTACCACCTTTTGTTAATATCTTCTGCTTCTATTAGGTACATACCATTTTGGTCCTTTATTGTGCCCATCTTTGCATGAAATGATTTGTGGCATAAGATAGTGGGGTGTAACGACATGTGCTCCTCTTCTCCTGTGAAAACCCAAGAACTACAACTCTCTGCTGAACATCATTGGGCTGGAGAATGTTGGTTCCCACAAAAAATGGATACCATACATCCAGGGGCAAAGAAGAAGTAATAGCAAGACAGTAGGAGGAGTAAAATCATGTGAAGAATCAACCCCTTACTTGCCAGAAACTCTCAAAGGGCTCAAACAAACGTGCTCACCAGGACCCAGAAACCCCACAGAGACTGAGCCAGAACTGTGTCTGAGTGTCTCCTGAGAAGGTGTGGGCTAGCAGTGGCCTGCCACAGGAGCAGGGGATCTGGGTGCAGCAAACATAGGAATGACATAAGCCCTCTTGGAAGAGGTCGCCATTAACCTCAGTATAGAGTCACCAGAATTTACAGAAGACTGGGGAAAAAGACTCTTGGAGGGAAAAAACAAAATCTTGTATGAACCAGGACCAAGCAGAAAGGAACAGTGACCCCACAAGACACTGACCCAGATTGTGCCAGAAGTGCCCAGGAGTCTCCAAAGGAAGCATGGGTCAAGAGTGTCCTGCTGCAGTTTTTGGGGCACTGAGTATGGCAGTGCATGCATGAGACATTTTGAAGGAGGTGATCATTATCTTCATTACCTCCACCATAGTTTGGCCTCAAGTCAAAAAACAAGGAAGGAACACAGACCTACTAATCCACAGAAAATTGGACTAAAATTTACTGAGCATGGCCCTGTGCATCAGAACAGACCCAGTTTCCCCCACTGTCAGTCTCTCCCTTCAGGAAGATTCCATAAGCCTCTTTTCCTTATCTTTCAGAAGACAGACAGAATGACACACACACACACAAAAAGCTAACCAATTGACCACATGGACCACAGCCTTGTCTAACTCAGTGAAACTATGAGCCATGTCAATGAAACTATGAGCCACTCAAGATGGACAGGTCATAGTGGAGAGTTCTGATAAAACGTGGTCCACTAGAGAAGAGAATGGAAAACTACTTCAGTATTCTTGCCTTGAGAACCCTGTGAACATAATGAAGGGGCAAAAAGATAGGACACTAAAAGATGAACTTGCCAGGTCGGTAGGTAGCCAATATGTTATGGGAGATCAGTGGAGAAATAACTCCAGAAAGAATGAAGAGATGGAGTCAAAGCGGAAACAACACTCAGTTTTGGATGTAACTGGTGATAAAGCAAAGTCCAAAGCTGTAAAGAGCAATATTACATAGGAACCTGAAATGTTAGGTCTATGAATCAAGGCAAATTGAAAGTAGTCAAACAAGAGATGGCGAGTGAACATCAACATTTTAGGAATTAGTGAACTAAATTGGACTTGAATGGGTGAATTTAACTCAGATGACCAATGTATCTACTACTGTGGGCGAGAATCCCTACATGAAGATATGGGAATATATATCATAGTAAGAAGAAGAAAATGGAGTATCAGTTCAGTTCAGTCACTTAGTCATGTCCGACTCTTTGTGACCCCATGAATCACAGCACGCCAGGCCTCCCTGTCCATCACCAACTCCCAGAGTTCACTCAGACTCATGTCCATCGAGTCAGTGATGCCATCCAGCCATCTCATCCTCTGTCGTCCCCTCTTCCTCCTAGACCCAATCCCTCCCAGCATCAAAGTCTTTTCCAATGAGTCAACTCTTCGTATGAAGTGGCAAAGTACTGGAATTTCAGCTTCAGCATCATTCTCTCCAAAGAAATTCCAGAGCTAATCTCTTCAGAATGGACTGGTTGGATCTCCTTGTAGTCCAGGGGACTCTCAAGAGTCTTCTCCAACACCACAGTTCAAAAGCATCAATTCTTTGGTGCTCAGCCTTCTTCACAGTCCCACTCTCACATCCATACATGACCACTGGAAAAACCATAGCCTTGACTAGATGGACCTTTGTTGGCCAAGTAATGTCTCTGCTTTTCAATTTGCTATCTAGTTTTGTCATAACTTTTCTTCCAAGGAGTAAGCATCTTTTAATTTCATGGCTGCAATCACCATCTGCAGTGATTTTGGAGCCCCAAAAAATAAAGTCTGACACTTTTCCCACAGTTTCCCTATCTATTTCCCATGGAGTGATGTTGAGTATGGAGAAGAAATGGAATATATATCATAGTAAACAAGAGTCTGAAATGCAGAACTTGGATGCAATCTCAAAAATGGCAGAATGATCTCTGTTAATTTCCAAGGCAGACCATTCAATATCACAATAATCCAAGTCTATGCCCTGACCAGTCATGCTGAAGAAGCTCAACGGTTGTATGAAGAACCTTCTAGAACTAACACACACACACACACACACACACACACACAAAGATGTCCTTTTCATTATAGAGGACTGGAATGCAAGGTAGAAAGTCAGGAGATACCTGGAGTAACAGACAAATTTGGCCTTGAAAAAGAAAACAAAGCAGTTCAAAAGCTAATAGAGTTTTGCCAAGTTTTGCCAACACTGGTTACAGAAAACACCTTCTTCCAACAACACTAGAGGAAACTCTACACATGGACATCACTAGATGGTCAATACTGAAGTCAGATTGATTATAATATTTTCAGCCAAAGATGGAGAAGCTATATACGGTCAGCAAGAACAAGACTGGGAGCTGACTGTGGTTCAGATCATGAACTCCTTATTGCCAAATTCAGACTTAAATTGAAGAAAGTAGGGAAAACCACTAGACCATTCAGGTATGAATCATATCCCTTACGATTATATAGCAGAAGTGAAAAATAGATTTGAGTGATTAGTCTGATAGACAGAGTACCTGAAAGATAGATGGACAGAGGTTTGTGACATTGTACAGGAGGCAGAGATCCAGACAATTCCCAAGAAAAAGAAATGCAAAAAGACAAATTAGTTGTTTGATGAAGTCTTAAAAATACCTGAGAAAAGAAGCTAAAGGCAAAGGAAAAGAAAAATCTACCCATTTGAATGTAGAGTTCCAATGAAAAGCAAGTAGAGATAAGAAAGCCTTCCTCAGTGATCAGTGCAAAGAAATAGAGCAAAACAATAGAATAGGAAAGACTAGAGATCTCTTGAAGAAAATTAGAGCTACCAAGGGAACATTTCATGCAAAGATGGGTACAATAAAGGACAGAAATGGTATGGACCTAATAGAAGCAGAAGATATTAAGAAGAGAGGGCAAGAATACAAAGAACTATACAAAAAAGATCTTAATGACCCAGATAACCATGATGGTGTTATCACTCACCTAGAGCGAGACATCCTGGAATCTGAAGTCAAGTGGGCCTTACGAAGCATCACTATGAGCAAAGCTAGTGGAGGTGATGGAATTTCAGTTGAGCTATTTCAAGTTCTAAAAGATGATGCTGTTAAAGTGCTGCACTCAATATGCCAGCTGGAAAACTCAGCAGAGGTCACAGGACTGGAAAAGGTCAGTTTTCATTCCAATCCATAAGAAAGGCAATGCCAAAGAATATTCAAACTACTGCACAATTGCACTCATCTCACAAGCTAGCAAAGTAATGCTTAAAATTCTCAAATCCAGGCTTCCACAGTGTGTGAACCTTGAATTTCCAGACGTTCAAACTGGATTTAGAAAGGCAGAGGAACCAGAGTTCAAATTGCCAACATCTGATAGATGGAAGAAATATCAATAACCTCAGATATGAAGATGACACAACCCTTATGGCAATAAATGAAAAAGAACTAAAGAGCCTCTTGATGAACATGAAAGAGAGAAGTTAAAAATTTGGATTAAAACTCAGTATCAGAAAACTGAAATCATGGCATTGGTCCCATCATATCTGGCAAATAGATGGAGAAACAATGGAAATAATGTGAGAATTTATTTTCTTGGGCACCAAAATCACTGCAGATGGTGATTGCAGCCATGAAATTAAAAGATGCTTCCTTCTTTGAAGAAAAGCTATGACAAACCTAGACAGCATAATAAAAAGCAGAACCATTACTTTGCCAACAAAGGTCCACCTAGTCAAAGATGTTGTTTTTCCAGTAGTCTTGTATGGATGTGAGAGTTGGACTATAAAGAAAGCTGAGCCCTGAAGAATTCATTATTTTGAACTGTGGTGTTGGAGAAGACTCTTGAGACTCCCTTGGACAGCATGGAGATCCAACCAGTCTATCCTAAAGGAAATTAGTCCTGAATATTCATTGGAAGTACTGATGCTGAAGCTGAAACTCTGATATTTTGGCCTCCTGATGAGAAGTTTTGACTCATTGGAAATAATCCTGATTCTGGGAGAGATTGACTGCTGGAGAAGTGGAGGACAGAGGATGAGATGGTACAATATCATCACCAACTCAATGGATAGGAATTTGAGTGAGCTCCCAGAGTTGGTGATGGACAGGGAAGACTGGCATGCTACAGTCCATGGGACACAACTGAACAACTGAACTCAACTTGCATGAAATGTACATGTTACAATATGAGTAAATCTTGAAAACATGCTAAATGCAATGTGCTGTGTGCTTGCTTAGTTGTTCAGTTTTTCCGACTCTTTCCGACCCCATCGACTGTAACCCACCAGGCTCCTGTGTCTATCAGGATTCTCCAGGCAAGAATACTAGAATGGGTTGCCATACCCTCCTCCAGGAGATCTTCCCAACCTAGGTCTTCCGCTTTGTAGGCAAAAGGCAGACATAACAATAAGGAAACACATTGTACAACTCTAACTGTATGGGGTATGTAGTATACACAAATTCACAGGGGCAGAAAGTAGTATAGAGATTGAGAGGAGAGATAGATGGGACCTTATAATTTTAATAAATAGTATTTTTATTGAGAATAAAAGAAAAATTTGGATGTAATAATGACACAAAGAGTTGAACCCGACTGAGCGACTGAACTGAACTGAACTGAATAATTGTTACACAATGTTGTGAATGTACACAATGGCTCTGGGTTATATACTTCAGTTCAGTTCAGTCGCGCAGTCATGTCCGACTCTTTGCGACCCCATGAATCGCAGTACGCCAGGCCTCCCTGTCCATCACCAACTCCCGGAGTTCACTCAGACTCATGTCCATTGAGTCTGTGATGCCATCCAGCCATCTCATCCTCGGTCGTCCCTTTCTTCTCCTGCCCCCAATCCCTCCCAGCATCAGGGTCTTTTCCAATGAGTCAACTCTTCGCATAAGGTGCCCAAAGTACTGGAGCTTCAGTTTTAGCATCATTCCTTCCAAAGAAATCCCAGGGTTGATCTCCTTCAGAATGGACTGGTTGGATCTCCTTGCAGTCCAAGGGACTCTCAAGAGTCTTCTCCAACACCACAGTTCAAAAGCATCAATTCTTCAGCGCTCAGCCTTCTTCACAGTCCAACTCTCACATCCATACATGACCACAGGAAAAACCATAGCCTTGACTAGACGGACCTTAGTCGGCAAAGTAATGTCTCTGCTTTTGAATATACTATCTAGGTTGGTCATAACTTTTCTTCCAAGGAGTAAGCGCCTTTTAATTTCATGGCTGCAGTCACCATCTGCAGTGATTTTGGAGCCCAAAAAAACAAAGTCTGACACTGTTTCTACTGTTTCCCCATCTATTTCCCATGAAGTGATGGGGCCAGATGCCATGATCTTCGTTTTCTGAATGTTGAGCTTTAAGCCAACTTTTCCACTCTCCTCTTTCACTTTCAACAAGAGGCTTTTTAGCTCCTCCTCACTTTCTGCCATAAGGGTGGTGTCATCTGCATATCTGAGATTATTGATATTTCTCCCAGCAATCTTGATTCCAGCTTGTGTTTCTTCCAGTCCAGCATTTCTCATGATGTACTCTGCATATAAGTTAAATAAGCAGGGTGACAATATACAGCCTTGACGTACTCCTTTTCCTATTTGGAACCAGTCTGTTGTTCCATGTCCAGTTCTAACTGTTGCTTCCTGACCTGCATACAGATTTCTCAAGAGGCAGGTCAGGTGGTCTGGTACTTGGAGATCGTTTAAAAGATAAACATAAATATATGTATTTACCAAAATGCAAAAATATAACTTAAAGAAACATTTTTAAAAAGATAATTGACAAACTCCAAAAAAAAAAAGAAAAAAAACTCCTATAAGGTAATAACTATTATAAAAACATGCAATGCATTCTCTTATATGAATACAACTTAAAGAATAAAAAATAAAAATTATATGAATAGTTAGTTGAATTTAGAAGAAATACTAATGACTGATAGATACATGAAAATATGTCAGTCTCATCAGTAATTGAGTTAGTGAGAATCAAAACAATGACCTGATTAAAGAAAAAAAGTAAAATAACCTGATATTTTTTAATGTAGGAAAAACAGTGCATTTATAGATAGTTCATGATAGAATACATTGAAATAGCCCTTGTAAATGCAGTTCAGTAGCTGTTCTAAAAATAAATAAATACATCTTAAACGAAGAGAAAAAAAATGTCAATCTGGATCTTTGACCCAGCAGTTTCTAGATAATTATCTTAAAAACATATATCTGCATGAGGAAATGTTACATTCTGACAAATGCTTATTGTAGCATTCTTTACAATGACAAATATTCTGAGTACTATCTAAAAGTCCATTGGCAGAAGAAACTGTGTTTCTAAAGACTCTAAAATTGGCAAAAAGAGAGCTGGCGGCTTGTCAAGCACACCCTCTAAGTTATCTCTACCTGTCATAGTCTTTGAACAATTCTGTAATAAACTAATACTAGATTCATTTATATATAAATGCAAATCAACTTAATCCATTTGATCTGTAAATACTGGTAATTTTGTACATATCTATAAATTTATTTAGGTTCATTACCCTGAAGAAGGAAGTGGCAACCCACTCCAGTATTCTTTTCAGGAAATCCCACGAAGAGTAGCCGGGCAGGCTATTGTCTGTGGGTCACAAAGAGTACGACAAGACTGAGTGAGTGTGCACATGCAACCACAAGATCTTATTTGTGTGTGCGTGTGTGTGTGTGTGTGTGTGTGTGAATTCTTTGAACCAATTCAAATATCTTACTGTTTTAATTAACTGATGAACTAAAGAAAGTCTTTGAAATGTTTTCAATTTATCATCATATATTAAAAAAAATTATCCTTTAGCATCATAATAAGGAAATTATTATCATCTGCATTAATAAAAGTTTGTTCATCTTTTGAAGAAGGAATACTACAGAAATTAAAGGAATGAGACTGGGTTATATTGTTATGAAAAATTCTGTAAGGAATATTATTATTAAATAAGTTGCTGCAATGTATACAAAAACTTTAAATTTGCATATGTACAAGGTATACAAATTTAAATATGTAGAAGAAATGCATTTACACTGCTGTTAATATAATTGATTATATAATATACATTCAATACATAATATTGAATGTATATATACATTATATATATACATTGAATTGTATGTATACATTCAATATAATGTATTGAAACTTACATATTTCAATGAATGGAAAATGTTGCCACTACTTTAACAATTACAGTTGCCAAAGATCAGCAGATATAAATTGGAATGTATGGCCACTCAGTTCCTAAGAATTGTTACTTTTGTGAAAGATAATTTATTCCTAGTCCCTAGTCATGTCAATATTTTGAAAAATATATAACAATGTAGTCATTTATTTTTCTACATTTTTATATAAAATAAAACAATTTTTAACTGTTGTAGATCAGTTGCTAAGTTGTGTCCAACTCTTTGCGACCCCATAGACTGCAGCACATCAGACTTCCTTGTCCTTCACTGTCTCCTGGAGATTGCTCAAATACATGTCCATTGAATTGGTGATGCCATCCAGCCATCTCATCCTCTACTTCCTCCTTCTCCTACCCTCAATCTTTCCCAGCCTCAGGGTCATTACCAGTGAGCTGGCTCTTACATCAGGTGATCAAAGTATTGGAGCTTCAGCATCAGCACCAGTCCTTCAAATAAATGTTCAGATTTGTTTTAGGATTGACTAGTTTTATCTCCTTGAAGTCTGAGGGACTCTCAAGAATCTTCTCCAGCACCGTGTTCAGCTTTCTTTATGGTCCAACCCTCACATCTGTAGATTACTAGTGGAAAAACCATAGCTTTGACTAGATGGACTTTGTTGGCAAAGTAATGTCTCTGCTTTTTAGTATGCTGTCTAGGTTTATCATAGCTTTACTTCCTGTAGCAACCATCTTTTCATTTCATTTCTATAGTCACTGTCTACAGTGATTCTGCAGCCCCCAGAAATCTTTCACTGTTTCTACTGTTTCCCAACCTATTTGCTGTGAAATGGTGGGCCTTGATGCCATGATCTTAGATTTTTTTGAATGCTGAGTACTAACCCAGCTTTTTCACCCTCATCAAGAGGTGCTTTAGTTCCTGTTTACTTTCTGCCTTAAGAGTGTATCATCTGAATATCTTGATTCCAACTTGTGATCCATCCAGCCCAGCACTTTGCATGATGTACTCTGCATAGACATTGACAAAGCAAGGTGACAATATACAGCCTTGACATACTCCTTTCCCAATTTTGAACCAACCCTTTGTTGCATGTCTTGTTCTAACTGTTGCTTCTTGACCTGCATATAGGTTTCTCAGGAGACAAGTTAAGTGGTCTGATATCCTCATTTCTTAAACAATTTTCTTCAGTTTGTTGTGAGCCATACAGTCAAAGACCTAAGCATTCAGTGAAGCAGATGTTTTAACTGGCTGTGCTTAGAAAATATCATTTGAAAAGAGAGTTTGTTTACATTGTGGTTAATAGGTCAAATCTTTAACAATGGGGACTGATTAAATGAATTGTGTCATAAATGTGAGACAAATCATTGTATGTATTTTAAACATACCCATTTCAGTAATGCTTAATTATATGAAAGACAGTATACACAATGAAATTAAAAAGCAGTGCATGAACAACATAGAAACTGACAATTCCAAACTAAAACACATATCTTGGGAAAAAAAGTAGCTGATAATCCAGAGTAAAATGAATAATTTTTGTGTGCATTATACTTTTCCTATTTCCCAACATTTTCTGCAGTAGTCATTTATTTCTTATTCAATCATTCAAAAAATATTTGATATGGTTTTGACAGTTTTTAACTTTCTTATTTAGATCCAAAAATCTCTTTTACTCAAGCTATGGGTCATCTAAAATTTTATTCCAACTTCTATAATCTATTAAAATTTGTTAAATGAAAAGTATAGTTTGTAAACATATACTGCATACTCCATGTCAAAATCAAGGTATTTACATATCTGACAAGGTGTTTGAATATATGACAAGGTGTTTACACATCTTCTGCAAAAAGATAATTTTTTCTGGCCAAAAAAAAAAAAAAGTTTGTCAGAGTCACAATGAGTATAGTGGATTCTAACTGCCCTAAATATGACTGTTCTGTGAGTAGTTTTCCCTTTTGAAACAGACTACTTATATTTCATAGGAATATAAACTGCTAAGTTAGAAAAACTTCAACAGTTTTCTCAAGCTGTCATTCAACACTTGAACATCTTTATTGATGGGGAACTCATTGCTTTAATTTTCCTTTTTTATTTTTTTTCACTTTCTTAAAGTCGTTGGACTGTGAAGAAGGCTGAGTGCCGAAGAATTGATGCTTTTGAACTGTGGTGTTGGAGAAGACTCTTGAGAGTCCCTTGGACTGCAAGGAGATCCAACCAGTCCATTCTGAAGATAAGCCCTGGGATTTCTTTGGAAGGAATGATACTGAAGCTGAAACTCCAGTACTTTGGCCACCTCATGCGACGAGTTGACTCATTGGAAAAGACTTTGATGCTGGGAGGGACTGGGGGCAGGAGGAGAAGGGGACGACAGAGGATGAGATGGCTGGATGACATCACTGACTCAGTGGACGTGAATCTGAGTGAACTCCGGGAGATGGTGATGGACACGGAGGCCTGGCGTGCTGCGATTCATGGGGTCACAAAGAGCAGACACGACTGAGCGACTGAACTGAACTGAAAGTCGTTACAGAAATATCATAGGCAAAATGTGTCTCACGATCAACATCTCATCTTTTTATCATTGGGAAAACATTCATCCAATTTTAAATAGTTTTAAAAAGTTATGGTGTAAACTTGTTTCTACTTGTTACTCTGGGTGTCTTCTTCTTAACATAAATACCCTCTATTCCATGTGAGAGCAATTTGTTTATTCAATATCATTGTCCAGAAATATCTTCACTGTCCAAGACGAACCTCTTGTACTGATTCTATAAAGAAATTTTCTCAGTTTTCACAAAACACTGGGATTCAGTGGGATGCCATATAATTTACATATCACCCATTTCTTTGTCCTTTCATAACATTTCCATTTTCTACTATTATTGTAAACTATCAGGTTTCAAACCTCAAGGTGATAAAAAGCAATAGCCTTGAGTTTGTGTTTATGTTCAGTGCAAAATATCTACATGTGCTTCAACTCTCATGCCAGATTGAATAGACCCTTGAAATGCATAGCAAACCTGGAAAAGCAATCCATGCATATAATTTAACCCCTCAATAAAAGTAATGTTCCTTTCCATCTGGATATCCCTGCCTCCAAAAGACACCATTTAAAAATTAAGATTTTTTTTTTCTTTCTCCTCCAAGTCATGAGTGTTCCTACTGGGCAAAGCTGGTATTGAGCACTAAATACTAACAAAGTTATCATAACATCTTCTCTTCCCAAACCTGACTTGAAAGAACAAGGTGAATCTCTGACCCTTTGAATTTCATTGTCTTGACCACTCTGATGAATCTGCCTCAATAAAACTTCAACATTTCACCTCTTCCATTTCCCATAATGTATGCCACTAACCAAGGTGACAGTGGATTTATTTAGTCCATTGCTTCTGTTCTGTATATTTTTCAGCTTCAGTGTTTCCACGGATATACTTCAAAGAAAATAATGAAAATTGTCTTTGAGGTGAGAGTAGCTCTGAAACAGACTTAAGAAAAAGAAATCTCACTTAGGAACTCAAAAGAAATATGAGAGATGCCAGTTATAAATGTAGGTTTATATTCAAACTAGTGAGTGTTCGAATTCTGAGATTCTTCAGAGACAGCACTGGTGCTTTCACAGAAATCCTCATTTAGAAAGATGCCACTGGAAGAGGCCAGTGTGGGTTCTCAGCATGCCTAGGGGAAAATGCATGTAGATATGGGGCTTTTTTATCTGTACTAGAAATTTGTCAATACAGTCTAACCAAATGATTTATTAATTCAGAAGATGTCAGGACTTTAATTTATTTTATATATTTTACTGCTCAGACCAAATACTTTACTAATCATCACATGTGTTTCAACGATTGAGGCATACATTAAAATACTTGACAGGGTTCCCATTAATCTACACGTTGCATCCCACTGTGCAACTTGGCTGAAGGAATTTTGCATTTTATAGACCCATCTTTGAATTTCAATGGTTTGGTTCAATATTGTTAGCAGAGAACTTGACTTCTTAGGGAATGTATTGCCCATTAAAAGTGACATGCTAGTGTGATTGGGATGTGTTTTGATTTAACAATTAAGTTTATAATTGTATACATTCCACTAATCACAAAGCTTTCTCTGCTGAAAGAGACTTAGACTCCTTGTGTGTTTCTATTATAAAATAACTTTCTTTCTTTCTTCTATTTTTATATCTTAAATTGAAGCAAAATCTTCTTAAAGGTAAAATGGATACTATTTGAAGATCCTTTGGAACATATATATTTTTTCTTTCTTTAAAATATCATATCTTAAATCCTACCAAGTTAAGCTAAATAAAGAAGTCTTCAGAAACTGACAGTTACAAAGTAAAAAAAGCTTCAAAAAAAAAAAAATCCTCAGAACAGACCTTAGAAGATTCTAAGTGCTACATTTATACTATCATTATTTGTATTGACTATCTTAAATATTCTGCCAGATAAATTCAGTAAATACACAATAACCAAAAAGAAGAAAAAATCAATTATTTGACTTTTATTTTCCTAATGACACATCTATAATTTTGATTTTCTCTAGTCATCTTAGTCTGGAATAACACAGCTTTAACCTTGTAGGTTACAGTATATGGGACTGCAAAAAGTTGGACACGACTAAGCAACCAACACACACACACAACCTTGTAGGTCAATCATCCGAAGGATGACCTAAATTGTATGCATACATATTTATTCAAGAGACACTTTTTGAGCTCCCTACTATGTATTAATCATTTGGTTGAATGCAGTGTCCTCAAGGCAGTGGTTGGACAATGCACAGAAGAAATTGAGAAACAATTTATCAGAAGTCAGAGTATGAATTTTTCAGTACATTAAGTGCAGTAAAAAAGTTAACACTTGAGAAAAAATAACATCAGTACAGGGATACAGATTGTATCCATTCTAGACTTTGAGTTTAGGTTAAGATTTACTCTAATTTCAGCCCTGGAATCACAGAGTTATGTGAATAAGAGTAAGATTTTTAAGTCTCTTTATGATATTTCCTTCTATGTGCATTGAATCACTCATGTTGAGCTTATGCATTGTTGTGATGAGTTAAGGATAAGAGAGATACTGTGTATATAATAGTTCCAAACTGGGAAAGAAGTATTTCAAGGCAATATATTGTCACCCTGCTAATTTAACTTATATGCAGAATGCTGCTGTTGCTGCTGCTGCTATGTTGCTTCAGTCGTGTCCGACTCTGTGCGACCCCATAGACGGCAGCCCACCAAGCTCCTCTTTCCCTGGGATTCTCCAGGCAAGAATACTGGAGTGGGTTGCCATTTCCTTCTCCAATGCATGCATTCATGCTAAGTCGGTTCAGTCATGTCAACTCTGTGTGACCCTATGGACAGCAGCCCACCAAACTCCTCGGTCCACAGGATTCTGTAGGCAAGAAGACTGGAGTGGGTTGCCATTTCCTTCTTCATATATACAGAGTACATCATGTGAAATGCCTAGCTGGGTGAAGCACAAGCTGGAATCTAGATTGCTGGGAGAAATATAAATAACCTCAGATATACAGATGACACCACCCTTATGGCAGCCAGAAAAAAAAAAAAAAACTAAAGAGCTTCTTGATTACAGTGAAAGAGGAGAGTGAAACAGTTGGCTTAAAACTCAACATTCAAATAACTAAGATCATGTCATGCAGTCTCATGCAATAGATGAGGAAACTATGGAAACAGTGAAATTTTCTTTTCTTGGGCTCCAAAATTGCTGCAGATGGTGACTGTAGCCATGAAATTAAAAGATGCTTCCTCCTTTGAAGAAAAGCTATGACAAATCTAGACAGCATAATAAAAAACAGAGACATTACTTTGCCAACAAAGGTCAGTCTAGCCAAAGCTATGGTTTTTCCAGAAGTCATGTATGGACATGAGAGTTGGACCATAAAGAAAGCTGAGCACTGAAGAATTGATGCTTCTGAACTGCAGTGTTGAAGAAGATTCTTGAGAGTCCCTTGGGCTGCAAGGAGATTCAACCAGTCCATCCTAAAGGAAATCAGTCCTGAATATGTCTGAACACAGGGATGCCTGGTGTGCTGCAGTCCATGGAACTGCAAAGAGTTGGACAGGACTGAGTGACTGAATGACACCAATGGTGGTTCAAGAAGAGGGAAGTGGTGAGCTGATACAGACTTGGATCTGTTTCTCTTGGGGCTAATGTAACAGTGTAGATGGCTAAGTACAGAGAACAAGCAAAAGGTTCTTTATCTTACCATTGGTTCCCTAATTCAGAGGTGACTAGAGACACAAGCAACTAATCTAACACATGCATAGCACAAGATGCGGTACCTCTGGCTTCTTCAGGAATCCATGTGGCCTGGGGAAGTTTTGCTAAGTGTCTTTCCTCTGTAAAAATTCATGGGCACGTGGTGCTAAGAAGAATCATTTGCAGAGTCTGATGGTGATTCTGGTAAATATTGCAGTCTTCAGTTCAGTTCAGTCCAGTCACCAAGTCGTGTCCGACTTTTTGTGACCCCATGAATCGCAGCACACCAGGTCTCCCTGTCCATCATCAGCTCCCAGAGTTCATTCAAACCCATGTCCATCAAGTCAATGATGTCATTAGCCACCTCATCCTCTGTTTTCCCCTTCTCCTCCTGCCCCCAATCGCTCCCAGCATCAGAGTCTTTTCCAATGAGTCAACTCTTCCCATCAGGTGGCCAAAGTATTTGAGTTTCAGCTTCAGCATCAGTTTTTCCTATGAACACCCAGGACTGATCTCCTTTAGAATGGACTGGTTGGATCTCCTTGCAGTCCAAGGGACTCTCAAGAGTCTTCTTCAACACCACAGTTAAAAGCATCAGTGCTTTGGTGCTTAGCTTTCTTTATAGTACAACTCTCACATCCATACATGACCACTGGAAAAACCATAGCTTTGACTAGACGGACTTTTGTCGACAAAGTAATGTCTCTGCTTTTGAATATGCTATCTAGGTTGGTCATAACTTTCATTCCAAAGAGTAAGCATCTTTTAATTTCATGGCTGCAATCACCATCTGCAGTGATTTGGGAGCTCAAAAAAATAAAGTCTGACACTGTTTCCACTGTTTCCCCATCTATTTCCCATGAAGTGATGGGACCAGATGCCATGATCTTCTTTTTCTGAATGTTGAGCTTTAAGCCAGCGTTTTCACTCTCCTCTTTCACTTTCATCAAGAGGCTTTTAGTTCCTCTTCACTTTCTGCCATAAGGGTGGTGTTATCTGCATATCTGAGGTTATTGATATTTCTCCCAGCAATCTTGATTCCAGCTTGTGTTTCTTCCAGTCCAGCGTTTCTCATGATGTACTTTGCATATAAGTTAAATAAGCTGGGTGACAAAATATAGCCTTGACGTACTCCTTTTCCTATTTGGAACCAGCCTGTTGTAGCTAACAAATTCAGGCTGAGTTGTAGTTTATTCTTGGAGGTGCTTTATAAACCTTCATTGACAAGTATGTGACTTATTGCCCTTGGGACATCGTCTTGGAATTCTTGGATCTCAGTGCCTTTATGAAGATTCCACTAAAACCATTTCTTCTCCAGATAACCTGGGCAACCTCAAAAGGATAGCTGTATCTACTTAGTTATAGATAAGAAAATTTCATCACTGACGAAGGAGATTTATTCCACACTGAGAGACAAGTCAAGAAGTCTGTTTACTCTGGAACTGGATTGTAGCTCAGAAGGCCTGGTCTGAAAATGGTTCATCCCCTTCCCTTGGTTCTATTCAATATGTAGCAAGTGATTAGAGTATATATGTCAGAGAAGGCAATAGCAACCCACTTCAGTACTCTTGCCTGAAAAATCCCATGGATGGAGCAGCCTGGTAGGCTGCAGTCCATGGGGTCACAAAGAGTTGGACATGACTGAAGCGACTTTGCAGCATTAGCAGCAGAGTATATATGTACAAATTAATAATATCCATCTCCATACCATTCTTAAGCAAGTATATGACATTGCCTATGTCTTGTCCAACAGAGTAGTTTTGGAGTCCACCCATTTTTTTAGCTATATTCTTCAAATTTCTTCATTTATTTTTGTAATGTATATAGCTGTTGTTTAGTCAATAAGTTGTGTCTGACACTATTGCAACCCCATGGACTGTAGGCTGCCAGACTTCTCTGTCCATGGGATTTCCCAGGTAAGAACACTGAAATGGGTTGCCATTTCCTTCTTCAAGGGATCATCCTGACCTAGGGATCAAACTTGTGTCTCCTGCTTTGGCAAACAGAATGTGTCCCACTGAGCCACCAAGGAAGTACAATGTGCTTATATTCAATTATTTTCTGTCTCAGCTAACCAGATTCACACAATTAAGAATATTAGATGACTGAGCAAGGGTCTCACCAAATTTGCATTCAAGAAGTTTTACACTTAGTGTTGAACTGGGATTAAGGTAGGTTTATGACACCAGCACAAAGTAAGTGGCATTTGGAAAGGGTAGAAAGGATTAATTATTGGGTGATTGTATAATGATTCTTCTCTAATAAATTTTATTGGATTTTCAACTTGGGAAATATTCTTTGCAGTCTATCATCAATCGAATCTGGTCAAAGGTGAGGCACTTGGTACAATGCATTGTACATTCAGGCATGCTCTTAAGGATTTTTTTGACATACTTACTGATCATTCAGAGAAGGAAATGGCACTCCACTCCAGTATTCTTGCCTGGAAAAATCCCATGGACGGAGGAGGCTGGTAGGTTGCAGTCCATGGGGTCGCTAAGTCAGACATGACTGAGCAACTTCACTTTCACTTTTCACTTTCATGAATTGGAGAAGGAAATGGCAACCCAATCCAGTGTTCTTGCCTGGAGAAGAATCCCAGGGACGGGGGAGCCTGGTGGACTGCTGTCTATGAGGTCGCACAAAGTCGGACACAACTGAAGCGACTTAGAAGCAGCAATGATTCATTAGATTACTAAAGATCTCACATATCACTGGTACACAGTTTGTGAAGCCATATCTATAAATGGATGATATAAAGGTCCCTGTATGATTTTAGGGACCAAGGTTTAATTTTTCATTTTAAAACAGATCTGTGTGTGTGTGTGTGTGTGTGTGTGTGTGTGTGTAGATAATCACTAATATCATGTTGTGGAAATAGAAGCATTTGAAAGGAAAAGAGTTTTCAAGGACTTGGAAATAGTGACAAGTATATCATTCAGTTCCTAAGAAGCAATATAAGAACATGAAGTCTGGAAATTTTCTTACCAAGAATATCCTAACATAATGTTCTTCATGGCTGCAGTGGGAAATTTTTGTATACTAAAGAAAATGCATGTTTTATGCTTTCAGTATAAATGCTGACTGAATGTGATATTGTTATAAACCAAAGTTGTTGTTGCCCTTTATTATTTTTTTTTGTAACACATCAGGGATGGTGAACAGAAGTAGACCTTCTTCTATGGGAATATTCAAGTGTATGGACTATATTTCGTAACAATATAAATCTTTATCAAAGAACCTATATCTAAGTACACATTGCTGAGATTTATATTACTATGGGAAAATGTGTTTATGTATTCATTTCTTTATTTCTTTTGCCTTTTTAGCAATGATATATATTCCTTTGATATTCAAACAAAGCAGAGTGATTTTTTAATAATAAATAGTAGTGCTCCCATGTCCACACCTCTAAGCTACCAACTCTGCGTCCAAAGTCAATTTTGCATTCAAATATCTTTTATTGATTTATTCTTTTTTATTCCTCTGCATAATTTCAACAGTAATTTGGTAGGATTATGTGACAAATTCCTCCCTTTTGATCATAATTCTCTCACTTTTTAAGTGAATTGTCAAAAATATCAGTATGTTAACTGTTCTTAGCAAGTAAAGGTTTATGATTCCTCTGAGACCTGATAATGCACTAGCATGTTCTGAATCTGTATTTGAGTAATGAAAACGTACAAAATCTATCCTGTGTTCCTTAGTCACTTCATTGTGGTGCAACTCATATTTTATCTATCTTTATGTATCTATCTATCTATCTTTACCCTATCTATCTCTATCTATTACCATCTGGCTATTTATCTATCTACCTTTCATATTTCTCTCTATATATAATCTCTATGTGTCTCAGACATTCTCAGTGAACCTCTGTGTTCCATGTACCATATTCCATGTTACTTCCATGTCTTCACTTATAATTTTCTTCTCATCTGGGTATCCTCACATTTATTTCACCAAGCAACCAGTGTACTTTAGACCCACAGCAGGTTCATTTCCATGGAACTTTATTTGGCTATGCAGATGTACTACAAACTTTGCTTTCTATGCATCTTTTAATAAGAACACAAATAAAATCACATATTAATTATCACAATTACTCTTACACATTAAATATTTAACAGACATTATATACACAGTTGAGTTCAGTTGCTTAGTCATGTCTGACTCTTTGTGACCCCATGGACTGCAGCGTGAGAAACTTCCCTGTCCATCACCAACTCCTGGAGCATGCTCAAACTCATGTTTATTAAGTTAGTGATGCTATCCAACTAGCTCATCCTCTGTTGACCCCTTCTCCTCTTGCTTTCAATCTTTCTCATCATCAGCATCTTTTCTAATGAGTCAGTTCTTCACATCAGGTGACCAAAGTATTGGAGCTTCAGCTTCAGAATCAGTCCTTCCAATGAATATTCAGGGTTGATCTCATTTAAGATTGATTATTTGATCTCTTTGTAGTCCATGGGTAGTCCAAGGGACTCTCAAGAGTCTTCTCTAACACCACAGTTCAAAAGCATCAATTCTTCAGCCTTCAGCTTTCTTTATGTTCCAACGCTCACATCCATAAATGCATATTGGAAGAACCATAGCTTTGACTATATGGATCTTTGTCAACAAAGTAATGTCTCTGCTTTTGAATATGCTGTCTAGGTTTGCCATAGCTTTCTTTCCAAGGAGCAAGTGTGTTTTAATTTCATAGCTGCAGTCACCACCTGCAGTGATTTTGGAGCATAAGAAAAAAAAAATTCTGTCACTGTTTCCATTGTTTCCCCATCTATTTGCCATGCGATGATGGAACCAGATGCCATCATCTTAGTTTTTGAATGTTGAATTTTAAGCCAGCTTTTTCACTCTGCTCTTTTACGTTCATCAAGAGGCTTTTTAGTTACTCTTTGATTTCTGCCATAAAGGTGATGTCATCTGCATATCTGAAGTTATTGATATTTTGCCCAGCAATCTTGATTCTGGCTTGTGTTGGAATGGTGAATCACCATTGCTGAGTTTTAATTCTGCCATGGGTACATCTGAAAAGCAAACATCCAACCATTCTTTGAGAAATTGTTTAGATTTTTTTTTTTTCCAGGGATTCTCCTGACTGCATTTCTGGTAACCAGTATGCCAGCCAGTATGTCTAACCAGTATATCATCACTTATATTTTACTACCTAGCTGAAAGTAATATTTGAGAGTGACACAGTATCTGTGAATCACAAATATCTCATTATCTTTATGTTTTTTTTTTTTTTTTATTGACCATCAAAACTCCAATATGATGAGCCTGTTTGCTCAAGCCAAGAGGGGTCTGCTTCTATTGAAAGATATGGGGAGTCGTTTTCACCCACCAATACTATACATAATTGGGAAGAAGTGCTTAATAAGGAGGAGCAGCTAATCAATATAAACTTGAATTAATGAATACATGAATTGATTCTCCAGTGTTTCATCAACATGAAAGCAACTTCATACTCTCTGGCACTTTCCAGTCACTTGCCAGATCCTTAAGTCTTTCTGTGCCTTTGTCAATGTTTATCTCCTCACTCTGTATCCTCACATACCTTCAAATTCCAAAATCAAGCAATTATTTTGTGGTTTAATTCTGAGAGGTAATCTTTCTATAGGAAGTAAGATAGAATTAGTTCCTTCTAAAGTTTCTTCTGTTGTCCCCTTCTCCTCCTGCCCCCAATCCCTCCCAGCATCACAGTCTTTTCCAGTGAGTCAACACTTCGCATGAGGTGGCCAAAGTACTGGAGCTTCAGCTTTAGCATCAGTCCCTCCAAAGAAATCCCAGAGCTGATCTCCTTCAGAATGGATTGGTTGGATCACTTTGCAGTCCAAGGGACTCTCAAGAGTCTTCTCCAACACCACAGTTCAAAAGCATCAATTCTTTGGTGCTCAGCCTTCTTCACAGTCCAACTCTCACATCCATACATGACCACAGGAAAAACCATAGCCTTGACTAGACGGACCTTTGTTGGCAAAGTAATGTCTCTGCTTTTCAATATGCTATCTAGGTTTGTTATAACTTTTCTTCCAAGGAGTAACTGTCTTTTAATTACATGGCTGCAGTTACCATCTGCAGTGATTTTGGAGCCCCCAAAAATAAAGTCTGACAGTGTTTCCACTGTTTCCCTATCTATTTCCCATGAAGTGATGCTGGGAGGGGTTGAGGGCAAGAGGAGAAATGGACGACAGAGGATGAGATGACTGGATGGCATCACTGACTCGATGGATGTGAGTCTGCGTGAACTCTGGAGTTGGTGATGGACTGGGAGGCCTGGCATGCTGCGATTCATGGGGTAGCAAAGAGTCTGACATGACTGAGCAACTGAACTGAACTGAACTGAAAGTTTTTTTCTAAGCACATTTTGGGTTTCCCTGGTAATTCAGTTGGTAAAGAATCTGCTTGCAGTGAGGGAGACCTGGGCTCTATCCCTGGGTCAGGAGATCCCTTGGAGAGGAAAATGGCTACAGACTCCAGTATTCTTGTTGGAGAATTCCAGGGACAGAGGAGCCTGGTGGGCTACCATCCATGAGGTCACAGAGAATCGAACATGACTGAATAACACCAATATTCTAGAAACATCTACCATAAATAACTGTTGCTTTATTTATCAAAATAAATGCCTCTCAAAACACTCTCTTCAGCTTGAGGGCAATTTTTTTTTTTTCTCAAAGAGTTTTAAACTTCTATTATTTACATTTCATTTTATGGCTAAGGCTATTTAAAGCTCACTATTAGACTATAGAGTTGACTATTTTATAATACTATCCTTGGTGAAAATTATTGGATGTTGACATTTTCCAGCTTCAAATAATGTCTTTAATATTTTGCTGATCCTATCACTTAAGTTTCTTTTTAAAAATAGCAGTTAAATCTCATATGTGAGAAAATGTTATCATGTTTAATAAACTTGAAGCAAGTAATGAATGGAGATTCTTTCCAAATTAATAGCAGAATTGGTACCAGGAAACAGGTATTTCCTACCTGGCAAAAATTAAGTAGAGTATGAATATGATGAAGTCAATGTGGAAGTGAGGACATCATTAGTTTTGAAGCAAAGACATTAGGGCCAAAACAGACATGTTGGAAACCTTGAGGACTAGCATTCAATATTGAATGGCCTATCAATAAGAGTAATTCAAATGAGTTCTACTATGGAAGGCCATGACTGCATAATGATATTTCAAGTTCCAAGGATGCATTCCAAGTTTGGAACTGAATGAACAAAGATATCTAGAATGAGAATCATTTTTTTAATCTCTATTACTGTGATATATTTTTAGCCATTTCATTTTCAAGAAGGAACTTTGTAAATTTCTGATGTTTATAGCCTAGACTTTGGTAGATTCACTAATATTTAAAAAAGACTGCTGAAAAGGAGTTGGTTGCTCAGTCTTCTGTTATCTAAAAAGTCCCTGTCTACCTCTATTATTCCAGTAATTTTCTTCTTCTTTGTAACATAGCTTTTAAAATTCTGACCCAACAATATTTTCTTGCTATTTCTCCTCATTAAATGAACACTACAATACTGGCTTTGCAGAGTTTTGTAGAAGTCAATTTTTATGCACACAGCTCACTGTCTTGTGCTTATTAGGGGTCTGTGATGTTATATCTATCCTCCTTCCCCTGCTTTATTATATTATTCAGAAAAATATTTTATAGAAAATATAAAATCATATACTGTCCAGTAAAGAAATGTAAATAGTGTTTGACTGATTGGAGGAATTTCAAGCTGTTTCAAAGCTTAACTTTCATTACTAAGGAAACTGAGGTCCAAAACTATAAACTGATAGGCATAAAATTACTGGATACATGATTTTATGACATCTAAAAATAATGATTTTAGTTAATAAATCAATAACATTTTTGTAATCATAGGGTTATAGCATTTTTGGAAGCATAGGGTTATAGCATTTTTGGAAGCATGGGAGCATAATAACTGCTTATTAATTTTTTAGGAAATAGCCAAGATGGTAACATAGAAAGACTTTGAACTCAAATCCTCCCAAAGATGTATCAAAATTAACTACTTACAGAGATACTATTTTTTAGAATAACCTGAAGACTAGCAGGAAAGATTTTACACAACAGAGACAAAAAGAAGAAGCCACAATATGGGTAAGAAGAGCAGAGCACAGTATAGTTAGGACTGACATTCCTGAGTTAGCAAACGTCAAACAGGAAGGATAGTCACAATTATAGAGGTTATCTCCATGGAGTAAAGGAACTGAGTCCAACATTGAGCTCCTCAGTCTAGAGGTCCTACACTGGGAAGATGAGCTCCTAAGAAGTCTGACTTTGAACCAGTGGAGCCTATATTCAGGAGAGGTAAAGGACTGTATGAAAAAGAGACTTCACACTCAAAATGTACCTGAAAAATCTCTCATATTCTGAGTTCTAGAGCAGAAATAATAGTGAAAGGAGCTTAGGTAAGGCCTGCTTGTGGATCTTGGAGAACCCCCTTAAGAGAAAGCAGAGAACTAAAACTCTCCCAGAGATATAGATGATGGCAGCTGTCACTTTTTGAAGCTACTCTACTGCAATAGCAATGATGCTGGCAATTACTATTATTTAATCCTCCCTCTAGCCCATGAGAGCCCATTAGCGCCTACTCACCAACACTTTGGCATGAACCCTAAAATCCCATGGACATGCAGATAGTACAAGGAAGAATCTGGCCCCTCCATTCAGTGGGTCAGCACCAACCCCAGTTCCCCTTGCGTTGTACAACACAACAATACTGGGACTCAGCCCCATCCTCTGGCTGGACAGCACCAGTCCCAAGCCTCCTCCCCTCACAAAAAGAGGCCCACACAGACAGCCATTCAGGAAGTCTACATTGCCATCTAGCTGGCCTGCAGCCACCTCATGAAGCCACCACAGCCTCGCAGACAACTTGCCCAAAGACTAGCCCCACAGCAGTCAGTCCCACCAGAGCAGAAGACTAACACAGCACACAGAGGGGGCACTCCTAGAGCATGTAGTTCTCCTAGTCAGAGAGGAGATATTACTAGGTGCCATAGAACAGCTTCTACATAAGTCCACTTCTCCAAGATTGGGAAATGTAACCAACCCACCTAACACACTGGAATAAACAAATTGGGGAATGTGAGGAAACAGAGGAAAGCATTTCAAGCAAAAATCAAACATAACCTCAGAAAAAGAACTAAATGAAGTAGAGATAAGCAATCTACACAATAAAGATTTCAAGACATGATTATAAAGACTCTCACTAAACTTGGGAAAAGAATGGATGAACATTGTAAGAAATTTAACAGAGAAAATATGAAGAAGAACCAAGCAGAAGTCAAAATATAGTAACTGAAATTAAGAATGCACTAGTAGGATCAAAAGTAGATTACATTATACAGAAAAACAAATCAGTGAACTTGAGGACAAAGTAATGGAAATCACCAAACTGAACACATACAAAAATTTTAAAAAGAGGATATGTTTTAAATTTAAATAGGAAGCCTATAGGGTAATATTTCGGAGAAGGCAAGGGCACCCCACTCCAGTACTCTTGCCTGGAAACTCCCATGGGCAGAGGAGCTGGTAAGCTGCAGTCCATGGGATCGCTAAGAGTCGGACACGACTGAATGACTTTACTTTCACTTTTCACTTTCATGCATTGGAGAAGGAAATGGCAACCCACTGCAGTGTTCTTGCCTGGAGAATCCCAGGGATGGGGGAGCCTGGTGGGCTGCCATCTATGGGGTCTCACAGAGTCGGACATGACTGAAGCGACTTAGCAGCAACATAGGGCAATATCTAGTGTACTACCATTTGCATTATAGGGGTTCTAGAAGGAGAAGAAAAGGAGAAAAGGGCATAGAACTTATTTGAAGAAATAATAGCTGAAAGCTTCCCTAATCTGGGGAAGAAAACTGGCATCCAGGTCCAGGAAACACAGAGTCCCAAACAAGATGAAACCAAAGATGTCTACACCAAACACATCAAAGTTAAAATGACAAAACTTAAAGATAAAAGGAAAATCAAATGCAAAAAAGAAAGCAACTGGTTATGTTACATACATATGCACACATGTACACATATGCACATTAAATACATATACACAAATATACACTGGCTATGTTAGATACACACACACACACACACACACACACACAAACCTTCCATAAGAATATAAATTTTCAACAGAAATAATAAATGTCAGAGTGGCAAGACATATTCAAAATGATGAAAGCAAAAACCAAACCTTCAACAAAGTATACTCTACCAAGCAAGTTTATCATTCAGAACTGAAGGAGAGATAAAGAATTTTATACACAAGCTAAAGCTAAAAGAGTTCAACAATACTAAACTAGCTTTAAAAAAATGTTAAAGGGACTTAACACAAATGTTACAGGTGTTTATCAGAAAAGAAAAGGCCATCAATAGAAATATGAAAATTAAGAAAGAAAAATTATCATTGGTAAAGGAAAATATAAGTAAAATTATTATACCAATCACTTATAAAGCTATTCAGAAGCTTAAAAGACAAAACTGATAAAGTCATCTATATCTGCAGTAGGTAGTTAAAAATAAACACATAAAACTTTAAAATACAGTGGAAAACATTAAATGAGTGAGTTAAAGTTGCAAGGTTGTTAGAATGCTGTCAACCATAAGAACTCACCAACTAATTGCTGCACAATTAAATATGTGTGTTTCCCTTGATGCTTTCAACTAGCAACCAAAACCTTGTTAAACTACTTTTATCTGCCTTGAACAAGATTAAATATCTTTGTGTTTCAATCTCTTCATCTGCACCTTTAAAACAGATTTAGCATAATTTCAGCAGGTGGTTAGGAGTTCTTTTTAATGAGGGTTTTAAAACCCTACTACTTGCTATAGAGCACTGTACCTGCTTAGCTGATGGTCTTCTTCCTCCCATGTAAGCCTCATTATGCTGGAGAGATTTGCTGTCATTAAAGAAAGATTGGCAGAAGAGTTAAGAGCTGAGCTGCAAAGTAATGCAACTCAAGGATCCATTTCCTAAATAGCATCAAAAAAGAAGTGTTTTTTTTTTTTTTTTTTTTCCTGAGACTAGCTATTATTTTAGCATATGAACACATCTAATTTTAAGTAGCTCTTCTAGGGCTCATTTCTATCTCTTCTGCTCACTATTCCAAAGTAACCATCACTGTCTTGTGTCCAAGAGACATGCACAGTGTTTTTCAATGTAGTTTTATCCTGGATATTTTTTCTTATGCATTATTTTTTTAAAAAAGGGGGGGAAGTCACAGATAACTTTAGGGTAATGCATTAATTTTGTAAAGTCAAGAGTGAAATATTTATTTATATAGGACATAAATGAAGAGATAATCACATCACTAAAACCAGAGGAGGAAATCTCCATACTAGACTGGTCAATTTTATTTATATATATATATATATATATATATATATATATATATATAT